>LPNX010743069.1:944365-1084471 GCA_001517045.1 Pseudotsuga menziesii
CCAAACCTCCTTGTTGAAATTGTTTGTTCTTGATGTGGCAATCATGCCGAGACTTTTTTCGGTCCTTCTCGATGCGTTGATAGAACCCTGTGATAAAACGGTATTCTTCAATATGTATCAACTACGCCACACACTCTTCTAGCACTGCTTCATCATCCATGCCTGTCCCGTCGGTAATGCGTAGGCTGGGAAACATGTATTCCATAGGCATGACTTCTTCTTTCTCATATACCAATTTGAATGGTGTTTTCCACGTTAATATTTTGTAGGTGGTGTGATATTCCCACAATACTGTTGGAATCTTCAAATCCCATTCATCTCGGTTAGTGTTACATACCTTTGTAAGTGCATGCTCCAAGATCTTGTTGAACGCTTCTACAGTTTCTTATGTTGTATCTGCAAATCCTTCATCAACACTCTTACTGTACAATTAAAAAAGTGGCTGCCTTTCTCGCTCATTAATATCCTTGGGAATCCAAACTGCGTTGTGATGTTGTCAAACAAAAATCTTGTTGTTGTCGCCCCACATCTACGACTGGTGCAGCCTCCACTCACCTCATCAAGTATTATGTTGCTATGATTATGTACCATGCATTCATTCTCTTTCAAGGTAGGTTGATTGGACCCACAAAATCCACATCCCATTTGCAAGGTTACCTGGGGTACTAGCGGCATCTCATCCCGTCGCAATGGTTTTCTAACGCATTTACAGACATCACATGTCTGTGCATAATTCGTCGCATCATTTTGTAAAGTGGGACACTAAAGCCCTATGTGAAGCACCTTTCTTGTCATAACGAGACCCCCATAGTGTCCCCCAGCGACTCCCGTATGTGCTTTTGCTAAGATTTCTAGTCACTTTTGAGATAGGACACAGCGACGAAAAAATTCATATGGTCCTAGCTTATATAGGTGTCCAACAATCAATTGGTAATCAAAAGATTTAACCACCAACTACTTCTTTTAACTGGTTGAAAATTCCTCTGGTGCGATTTTTTTCTTCAAAAATTGGATTATGTGAGCATGATAGTCATCTTCCATGTCGACTCTGAATAGTTGTGCATCAGGCAGTCCTTCTTTGATACTAATAAGCTCCTCACCTATCTCAAATCTGGACAAATGATCACGGCCAGCTTTCAAGTGACCTGGATTCACAATTAGTTCAAAATAAAAATCCTAAAAGAGAAGTAGCCAGTGACATATGTCCCCCCCCAACACAGGCTTATTGACCAAGTACTTCAAATCAGAATGGTCAGTAAACATCTTGAAGTGACCGCTTAAAAGGTAATGCATGAATTTATGAAATGCATATACCATCACCAGGCCTTCGCACTCTGTGGTTGTGTAGTTCTTCTCAGCAAAGGACAACTTGTGACTGGAGAAAGCGATTGGGTGATCCATATCTCCTTCTCCTGGTTTTGCGAGCATTACTCCCAATGAAACAGATGAAGCATCCACATGCACATGGAACTCTTCAATCCAGTCGAGGAACACAAGAATGGGAATTGAAGCCATCTTGTCCTTCAGGGTTTCAAAGCTTCCTTGACATTCTGGGCTCCATACAAATGCAGAATCTTTCCTCAATAGTTTCTCCATGGGGGAAGTAATCGTAGCACATCCTCTAATGAATTTGCTATAGTACCCAGTGTGCCCTAGTGTCGCTCGAAGCATATTCACATTTGTCGGTGGTGGAAAACTCAAAATGAGCACTATCTTAGCAGGATCAACCAATAATCCTTCCTTGCACACAATGTGACCCAACATTATCCCAAATGGTGTGCACAAAATACACTTCTTGGAGTTCAACACGATTTGATGTTGTTGACACCTTTCAAGCATCAATCGTTGGTTTTCCAAATAATCCTTGATTAGACCATACATAGTCCAATCATCCATATAAACTTGTAATAACTTCTGAATGAAATATTTGAATGTGGTGATAACAACTTGGGAGAATACCGTGGGCACATTATTCAACCCAAATGGCATCACTGTGTATTGGAAGTAGCCCCATTCAATGACAAATGTCATTTTATGATGATCTTCCTTTGTGATTCTTCTCTGGTGATAACCAGAAAATCCATCTGTAAAAGAGTACATCTCCTGACTGCCTACTCCTTCGAGTACTTCATCTATGAATGGTGTCGGAAATAGATCATGCATACAGGCATCATTCAATTTTCTTAAGTCGACATGGATCCAAACTTCACCAGTTTTCTTGTCTTGGACCACCATAGGACTGATCCATATAGATTCTTCCACGGGCTCAATGATTCCAGCATCCAACATCCGGTCAAGTTCAGCCTTGAATCTTTCTTTTTCTCGTGGATTTAGGCGATACAGCCTATGTCTTACTGGTTTTTCATCTAGCTTTAATGGGATCTTCATCTCTCCTAGGTCACCCAATATCCCCTTCATTTCTGAGAAATTTGTCGGAAAGAGATCCTGGAATTCATGCAGCAGATCTGTGATCTTTACCATGGTATCTTCATCCCAGTAGTCCGCAAAACTTACAACTTTTGGATTCTCCTCCATCCCAATGTTAAATTTTCTAATCTTCAATAGCTGATTCATGGGACCAGTCGGTAAATCTGGTGCTGCGACATCCCTACTCCCTTTTTTCTCCAGAATATTGATATTCTGTAGCTCATCATCATCC
This sequence comes from Pseudotsuga menziesii, assembly GCA_001517045.1. Classification (NCBI taxonomy): domain Eukaryota; kingdom Viridiplantae; phylum Streptophyta; class Pinopsida; order Pinales; family Pinaceae; genus Pseudotsuga; species Pseudotsuga menziesii. Next base: position 947,025 of record LPNX010743069.1, read on the forward strand.
TCAAATTCTCTAGACACATTATTACATTCCGTCATCGACTAAATGTGGCAATGCGCATGTGGATCTATGGGATATGTGATCCGTACTACTTTTAACACCACATCCGAGATGATCTGAAGTGCATTGTTGACGTTGGGATTGGCATCTGCGAAGCTAAATGTATGAGCAAAACAAACCGTCAGCTCCTCCCAAGTGGTTATTTCTCTATGTAGCTCTACTGATACATACCAGGATCTTGGAATTTCATCCAAGGTGTGAATAAAGTAATGGACCCATTCATCCTTGGTCATGATGCCCACAATGTTTGGCATTCCATCAAATGGTTGCTAGGGTAATTGTACCCATCATACTTCCGAGTGTGATATACTTTTGTGTCGCCAAAGTGAAATGTCATCAACCGTCGACACTATTCCCATCTAGTAATTGTCTTTTTCTGAGTCTCCCACCAGCATGCTGGAGTAGCCTACAGTGCTTCCTCCATCGCCAACAGTCGTTGCAGTTCTGAGACTTTTCCTTCAAACTCTATTAAGAACACAGAAATATCAGGTAACCCTTCATAAATTGGTAATTCGACAATATCAGTCATGAAATGGCATAGCGACTGCATGATCAGACCACATTTCTTGAATGACACTTCGTGCATGTGGTTTTGCCTATTTTCTAACGCATCCTCGGAATCAGAAGACGCAGAACTAGCACTGTACCAATTGAGTTCTCCATCAGCAGTGGGGTGGATGTAATCTTCAGAAATGTTGTAAGCATGATCCCATCCCTTTACAACTTCATCCTTCACTGGTTCAATATATCGTCGTCCTTCACTTGGATCCATAGGAGCAATGACTCTGATATATTGATTCTCAAATGTCATCATCCGCTTTTTTAAGTTAATTACTGCCATACTATCATTGGCCCATATAATCCCCACCAATACAGGATAGGAACCTCCACCCTTGACAACTTCTATCACATCAAATACGTCATAATTTTTCATAGCTTCAACATCCACAACTAGGTTTGATACACATCCGATTGGTTGCACTTTAGCTTGATTAGCCAATCACAATTGCATAGGGGACCAACCCAACATTGGCCTCCCCATCTTCTTCCAGGTCTAATTTGTTAGGATATTCACATCAGAGCCTAGATCCAGGATGAATGAATCTACCTCATAGTCCTTGATCTAGATGTTCATGCGCATCTATTTTCTAATATTTTTCTTGTGTAATGATTTCACCGCGGAATCCTTCCTCTCCTTCCCCGAGCGGTGCAACAAATTTTCACTCTCGGTTAGAGCATTGATATCTCTTGCTAGTGATAGACAAATCTCAAAGAAGTGTTGCAAGGTACCATGCTACCACGATGGTCCTGCCTCTATTGAAGAATCAAAAGCAGAGGGCATTTCATAGACAGGTAACTTACCAATATTTCTTCTGATCGCATCGCAGGCTCCAAAAAATGTCTCCTTTTCATTTGTGATATCAAACGGTTCCTTCTTCTATCCAGCCAATCAAATATGTGGGTGGGCCCATCCTCTTCTATTGTGTCTCCTGTATGGGTGACAACGGCAACGTTATCATCCTCTATTCTTGGCTCTGTTGAGATCGTCACAACCATCGGCCCTTGATTATGGTTCATCAATGGATTCTAAGTCACTGACAAATCCTAGTTTAATGGAGGGTTCATAGGTTGATTCACAGTCTGATTCTGAAGTGGAACATGATTCTGGGCCTGATTCTGCAACTGGTTCTGGTTTTGTAGTTGATTTTGATTCTGCAATGGATTTTGATTTTGCAGCTGAGGAACATTCCCAACCTGCCATCTTGTGATTAGTTGTGGGAATTTCTCGACAGTATGATCAATGGCAGTACAATAGGTACATGAACACTGCAAGTGTGGGAAATCTCTCTGATAATGTCCAAATACCCCACAATTTTTGCATTGGAAAGATCCACGACCCCATCCTCCTCCTCTTCCTCAGAATCCTCCTTGTTGTTGGTACTACGGCTAAGCCATCTGCTGTGGGGGATTCAGTTGCTTCTAAACATAGTGCACTGCTTAAACATACTGTGGTTGAGTCTAAGGCATCGCCATTTTATTATACTTTGGCTGCGATGCAAACTGTGGCTATGGTGAAAATTGTGGCTATGACTGCGATGGTATAAATTGCATCTCTAGCGGTGGTGTATACTGCAGTTGAGATCGAGAGTTTACCACCTAAGGTTGCAGCTACAGTTGTTGTACTATGAAATGATCTTCACCATTCACAAAGTATGAATCATATGTCATGTCTTGAAGGAGATCATATGCACGATAGGATTTATCTTCATGCCCCCTAGATCGAAAAAATGAAAAGTATATGTTCACTGGCTTCGACACCATCTTCTGCATGTAGCTACATTCTTTGTGTCAATTCTAGTAGACTTGAAATATGCGACACTATGGTATGCTACTGCAACTTAGTGGGTTCGGTTCCCCAGATAGCAGATAATTCTAGAATTCGAGCAAGTATCTTTAGTGTGTCCATCTGCACGACAACGAGTGCACCAAATATATTCACGGTTCTCTTTCCCTTTCTTAATGTCTTGTAACTGCAACGTCGAGTTCATAAGATGCTCCTAAATTTGGTGCATACCAGCTGCATTCTCCCCAACCAGTGAGACCTCTAACTTCATTGCAATCTCCAAAGCTTTGCTCTGTGTCATGATCTTCTGTTGCATCAGTGATTGCCGGATGAGGTACGAAAGCTACGATAAGCCATTCTTTATGTTGAACATCTCTCATATCAAAACTGACTTGCGCCATCAATGTCTTAAACCTTTGATTGAAGTCCCAAACAGTCTCATTAGGAAACTATTTAATCTCTTTTAACTTAGTAATGTATTGCACCTCATATTTAGGTTTCTGGAATTCTTCAATCAGTCCCCTCAAAACTTCATCTAATTTTTTTATAGGGGTCCTCATAGGAACCTATATAAATTTCATGTTCTAATCTAGTGCACGACCCCACAAAGTAGTCACCAATTGGCCTTTCTTGATGTCATCATCCGTGGCCTATCTAACAGTCCATACTACCTCGCAGAGAAATCAATACTGCTTGGGATCGTCGGTCCCATTTCCATGAAACAAATGTAACTTTGTGTCATCTTCCACCATTATGGGCCTTCCTCCTGCAGATGTTGACCTACTACTAGAATGTTGTTGACACGTTGGGAAAGTTGACGTGCAATTTGTGTTTCTTCCCGAATGTGGAGTAGTGCATGGAGGCGTGGGTACGTTGTTGTTGGGGTTTGATCTTACTACTGTTCTGGGTGTAGTCTGGGTCTGGTCATCCTCTTCGTCACTATATGGTCTCTTCATCCCATGTGGTCATCATGTGACGGTCTTGCGTTTTGATCGCAGCAGGACCTTCCCTTGTCCTCTAACTCTTCTCTTGTCAAAATCTTGCTCCTCCCCTCGTACAACCATTTTCTTCCTCGACTTCCCTCACAATCTCATCGAAACTTGCACCCATCTACCTCTTACCTTTCCGTTCGTCAACCCCCTTTAGTCATGGTATCCACTGCCCCCACACATTGGAGTTCTACTACTCATGATGCATATTCAGTACACCCTTTTCACAGACAAGTATTTTAATTGACATTAGAGACAACAAGAACCTACGTCTGGGTCCGTTGAAAAATTCCCTTTCTGCTTTGATGTAGGATGTGGTAGTGTCAACTGCAAACTCAGTGATATATCCTTCTAGGATACTATCTAGCCAAACCTCAACAGCTTGTGATGCTCTGTTGTCAGTTTCTTGTAGTTCTTGGATCAATTCAGGGGTCCATGATGTTGGTTCTCCTCCTTGGAAATTTTTCTTCTTGTATGTGAACTGTGTCAACCACTCATAAAGTATGATGGGAAACTCACAGAAAAAATACTCGAGAGGATCGTTGTGTATGTATCTCGCCAACCACTTATCCGTCACCAATCTAGGGTTCTGATTTTCTGCTTCAGCAAATTCTCGCAACTTCTGATCAAACCAATCTTGAATTTCTGCTCACTTCAGATGCCACATCTCTTGAATTTCTGGTCGCATCGGATGCCACATACCCCCCTCTTAGCCGCAACAAGGTCTCGACAACGAAACCATTTTTTGGCGCAAATACAACCAATAAAACCCAATCGACAGGGGTTCCCACTTTGTTGACACTCGACTCACCGCAATCTCCCTGATCACTGGACTAGCCAGGTTTTAATCTGTCCAGCAACACCCATGAAGCGGATGTAGTCTCACTCGAGATGTTCAAGGGAGGGCTAATGGAACCAAGTTTCTGCAGAAGGGAATAGGACTATGGGCATCGACGATTCATCAACTTATTTATCAGATCTAACCAGTTGCTTAATCATTCACAGAACCATTCATCATCACTAGTCGATAGATCGCATCATCCATTTATAGCAGAAGCATCATATAAAAGAAATAACCATACTGTCGCACAACAGATCTATGAAGATAACATCATTCATAAGCAGTAAACATTGCATAATATATCCATGTCACACATACTCGCCATTGGATTGCAAAAATAGAAATAAAGGACAAAAATAGACAAAAGATAACAGTATTTCATATCAACCTCATCTCTTCATATTACTTCTACGCAATAAATCACAGATCCAAAACAGACAGCAATTTAACCCTTAGTCATAAATCGAAAGATTCAAATTACAATCGATAATTTTAACCGATAGATCATTAAATTCACAATTATTCATCTATTTATAGGCTTGCTCCTTTACATTCATGGTCCACTTCTAATTAACTCCTAACTGATTCTACCAACTAATGACCAATATCCACAAAATATGGTCAAAACCACAAAAAATGACACAAAATATTCAAAAATAGTCTATCTTCCGCCTTGCGTGGTGTCCTCTGGGCTTGCACAGCATCTGCGATGTTACACAACTAACTGATCCTCGACCTCTTGCCAACAACAGTTGCCTTGATCCTAAGGATTAGCATACCCAACAACCCACATGATGACTACAATTGGAACAATTGATAATGAAATCCAACATCTCTTATGCTGTGAAAAGAGCGCGACCATCTTCACTCTTTGTGAATAACGCAGCAACGATAATTCCCCCAATATTGGTCCCGACAGCAATGTCAAAATAATCTGAAATTTATGCATTCGGATTTCTCCTCTTGAGTTTCAGAGTGTTTAGAATATATAAGAGATAACATAAGGCAAGAATTCCTATTGTATTGTGACAACCAATTGTGAGGCAGGTACAAACTTATTCATGAAAAAAGAATCCTCATCATCCCTTTCGTGAAAGACATTCCGTCTAAAGTTACATCTTTAAATCACGACATTCATTATGTATGTAATAGTGAAGACTTCCCTGAATCAGAGTGGACTATATAAACCTTTTCTTCTCCAGTCAACAATTTGAAAGTATGGAAGTCGAGGGAAACCACCTCAAAGAAGGCTTATAACAGTGATGTAATTAATAAAAAAAACACTTTTTAAATCATTGTTTATAATTTTTTTTAAACTTAAAAAAAACATTGTAAATCAATTTGATAAATTATTTAATACTTTATTTCTTGAGTGTGTACTTCCTTAGTTGTTAAAAGTGGTTCAAAAGACATTGCATATTTAAGTTCTGTTAATAGACGTCATGACGAATTAAGATTAAAAATATGTTAATGTATATAGAGTATATTAATAAAACATAAGTATATTATGAAAAAAATTAATACATATTACTAAAAATAAGAAAATAAAAATCATGACCAATGATTTTCTTAAGTAACGCATACTGGTTTGGTACATAGTTTATGTTGAAAAAAAAAAATTTGACCATTTAAATTACTTAGTTTACATTCAAAAATGATTATTTGTTACTTAGTTTACATTCAAATTCACAAATTAATAACACATGTTTTAACTTATTAATAAAATCACTTGCATTATTTGTTTTTCACTTAAATCCTTACATATTAATAAGTAAACATTTTAAGGCTTTATAAAATCACCATTAATATTTTTTTTTAGGTAAATATTATTATGGTATATTTAATGAATGAGTGCAAATTAATGATGCTTTTTCATTAAGGAGATGATACGCAAGAGAAGCAGCTTGCCATGAAAATGAAAAGCAAACATTGGAGCGGTATGTGAATCCCTCTAATTCCTACACAAACATTGAAAAAATTAATTGCACATTTCACTGTTGAGAATGCTTGGTAGGTGAATCCCTCTAATTCTTGAGTGGATTTGATCCCTCTAATTCCTACATAGCCTTTGAAAAAAAATAATTACACATTTCACTCTTGAGAATGATTGGTATGTGAATCCCTCTAATTCATGACTGGATTTGATCCCTCTAATGACAAAAATTAATTACACATTTCACTCTTGAGAATGATTGGTAGGTGAATCCCTCTAATTCATGAGTGGATTTGATCCCTCTAATGACAGTAGGTTATTATTTTAATTGATTATCATGTTATCTACTTCAGAGATTTCTAATTGTGTCGAGGTATTTAACAAGTATTATTCCAGTACAAAAAATAAAGATGCTAAGATTACATGGATATATTCCCTCGGCACATGTAATATCAATGGAAAATTTAACACCATGTAATTATCCGCAAAAATATGTTGGCCTCCTAAACAACCATAAGTCTTCTTAAACAACCCATGGTAAATTGTAATCAAGGAGATTTGTTAATTTTTTTTACCAAATTTCAATTAAAAATAAAGAAAATAAAAAATAAACTACTCCTAAAAAAATTTATAAAATTTCAAAAAATATATTATTTCAAAAACTAATCAATACCTTCATTTCCCAAGATTTTTTTTCCATGAGCATTGTACCATCCATCCATGAATCATAATGAAATAAAATTAAGATATGCTCAAATTTTGAATTCATTATTATACTTTAAAATTTCTAAAAAGATTATAGTTGTACTTTCAAAGCTTAATAAAGTTTAACCATATGAATACAGGTTTACAACCTTATTTACTTTACAGGTAGTTGAGTTCAAATTTTGGAAATACATAAATGCATTGAAAGACAATTACATTTTTCAATGCTTCCTTATTATCTCATATAATTTTCAGCTTAATTATAATTTTACTTAAAAAGGTTAGGTGTGTGTGTGTGTGTGTGTGTGTGTATTTAAACTTAATTTTAATTGTCCATTCAATTTTTTCATTCAAAAAAAATGAAATTTCCATTCAAATTTGTCCTTTTCGATTCCCAAGTCTAAATACTCTTACTTTTCATGTAATTTTAAGAGTGTCCATTCAACATGCGATTGGGAGTTCCCATTCAAATTTGATAATGATCTGGAAACCTTTGTAAATTCCCCAAGTCCTGTATGCTGGATTATCTCATTTGTGTAATATTATTTATAACCAAGAAGAGGAAGGTGATTAGATTCATCTTTGTGTGGGGATTATACTTACAGAGTAGTTGTATACAAGTCTATGTCACTGGATGACTGAATTTCGAAACATGTTTAGATCAAGTGAAACTGGTGAAGAGCATCTCAATCTTTGCTGCTATGCTGAAACTCAGCTAGGCACTGAAGAACGCTGCTACATTTCCTCATAAGTGAATTTGCTACATGTTGAGCAAGGGGAGCACTATTATGAATGCAAAGATAACAAATCTAACGAGAATTCGAACAAATCTAACGAATCTGTGTTTTCAACTTAACCTATTCCTTACAATGTTTATCAAGCTCCAGTTTTGTATCACCACCCACGACTGAAACCAGCCTGTATCCAAATCCTAGGCTCTATAAAGCGCCGAGAGGGATCAAATCTCCCGAGGTGGAAACCTCCTCTCAGGTATTACACTCAAGGAGGTTTGCACCTCGGGAGATTTGATCCCTATCAACGCTTGATAGAGCCTAGGATTTGGATCTAGGATGGTGAGATCAACAATAATATTTACATACTTGAAATATTTACTATGCATAGTTTTGTTTCATTCACTGTACCTGACAAATTTCAATCCTCGGAATAATCTAGTTGCTCCAAACACCTTCCACTTAAGTCTCTGTTCCAAATCTCTCCCCTAAAATTTTCAGCAAAACAATGAATTAATGTTTAGGTTTTTTGCTTTTAAACACAATTTAGAATTAGTTTTTGAACTTAAAATTGCCACCATTTTTTCAGTTTAGGGAAAAAATAGCTTGTGCATTTTTTTAAAATTTTGAATTTTCGGCAAATCGGTGTGCTCGCACCAATGCGTTGATGTATAAAATGGACCAGAATCCCGCGATTTTAAAAAATTGCATCCCTCGATGTGCATATACTTATGACGCATCGATGCACTTGTTTTTACAAAACGTACCGGAATGAAAACTAGTGTAAAAATTGCATGTATAATATTTGCCATCAAATGTAACGGATATTTTCTATTATGTGGAATTTTGTAGAGGTTCTTCCATGGTGTGTTTATCATTGTTAAGCCATCCTCTCACAACTTTAAATATAAATCTCATCCGTCAGTGCACGTATACATATGTTTCCCCAGTCCGCTTGTGTTTATAAACATACTCTATTTAATAATTGTGTATAATGCATATATAAATATCTGCTATCAAATGTAGTGGATATTTTCTCTTGGGGGGGATTTTGTGGAGATTCTTTCATTATGCATTTATCATTGTTAAGCACTTTTTTAATTACTTTGTTGGATCGCACCGATGCATGTATATTTGAATAAACGCACCAGTTTAGTTTTTAAATGATGGGTTTTTTTGGGTCCACTTAAAACTATATATTCATCTCAAATTTTCTTTTAGTATTCAACCACTTCAATTAATTCATAGTATATACAAGTTGCATAAACTCACCTTATTCTTAGACAATGGTTTCCAAACTATATTGGAAGTTAGATTGTAATATAGTTTTTGAAAAAAATTAGGACTGTAGAGACATATATTGATTGTTGATTTGGATTAAATACAGGGAGAAAAATTGGTAGTATCAAATGGCCAATTCTTCATATTTCAACTCATTCCATCATGTTCAAATTTAGACGAGTTATCCCTTTCCATCCCTAATACGTTCATATTTTTTTGTGTAAGTTCAGGGGCTAATATATTGAGTAAAAGTAATAATGGTACAAAAAGTGTTACAGATCATAGAAATAGTCCTACTGAAAGGAACAAGCAGGTATAGTGATTCAGTATGCCTTAGAGTGATAAGTAATCCTAAAACTTCTACCAGACCCTCCCTTAGTGAGGGAAAACATGTCCAAAAAATAAGAGATTTTACCCTTTTACAAAAAAACATGTTTAGTAGACTACAATTTGTGACATGAAAATTCTGAAATCCCTGTGACATAACAAAAAGGAGAAGCTTGAAGAAAAGAAACCTATATAAGGTTTGAAATATGTCTCCTTGATGATAGGAGTCCAAAATCCCGTGGATCCTGGCTTTCCTGCAACATCCTTGTCGTTAGAGGCATCTTCGTCGCTTGAGGAGTCTTCTTCACTACTTCCTTGCCATTTTCATCAGAGAAGCTGGACTGGGGGTACTTTTGCTGGCTGTGAAATTTTTCATACGGCTCTATGAGGTGCGAGAGGAGGGTTAGAAATCCATAGGGACCATAGGTGGAATGATCATGGGGGCGGGTGAGGAAGTGGACGCAAGGAAGTAAAAGAGAGTCGGGGGAAATGCAAGTGTTGGAGGTGGAGGAGGGATGGCACCGGGGGGAGGCAAGGTGTAGAAGTGGAGCAGGAGCCAAACCAAGAGGTTCTTAATAACCCAATAATTTATGCGGTGCTCGGGGGTACGCCTTGCAGCTGTGAGGGAGATTGAGAGCTCATCCTCCTAGTCATTGATCATGGTGCGGACAGATTCTGGAATTTCAATGTCAAAACCATTGCTCCTAGCCTCTGCATTGAGCATAACAAGGCGCTCATTGTGAATAACTCTCCCCACCCAAGCTCGATGCAGAGTTCCTCTCTGGCGTCATGACATTGCTAGGAAATAGAGGGAGACCGGTGAAGTTGGAGGTAGGGAAAAGATAGAGTGGGAAAGATGCATGATACTAGGAGCAAGGATAAAATGGGAAGAGTGAAGAAAAGGTGAGAGACTTGAGCATTTGGCATGACAGAGCATCAAACAAGAAGGCTCATTAAGGTGAGCCATCTGTGAGGTGACGGCCATGTACAATCTAGCGACCGTGAGATCTCTGCGTCTTGTCCTATATTTAATGCATGCAGCCATTGGAAGCAAGTGATGGGAGGGTGACATCATGAAAATGATGGAGTGGAACCATTGTGTTCCCCCTCACCTTCCTTCATGGACATAGTATTCAAATGAACACCCACTTACGGGGTGGTGTCCTTTGCAGTAATAAGAACACATTCTTGCTTGAAGTGGGCATCTGGAATCTCTACCAAGGTGATTTGGTGAAGAAAAGAAGTTGAGAGAACTCCCCAGTTGGCTATTTTGTCGGCAAAGGAGTTGGCTTATCTTCTAACATGCTAGAAATTGATAGTCGTTGGTTGAGAGAGGAGTAGAGCTAATTATTGAAAATCATGATCTGCCCTCCAGGAAGAGGAAACCTTGGTGCTACATGAACCTTGTTGAAGCTTGATAGCCATATTTAGGATCGGGAATAATTTTAGGGGTGAAATTTATCCCATGGGATATTTTTAGGGGTTTTTCTCCAAAAAAAGATTTGCCATTTTGCAATTTAGCTCCTATGTAGAGACTATGCAAATACCTTGAAGAATACCGTTTAGCTCGGTTGCATTGTTGATTTTGATACCTAATTTTTCGTAGTAGATGCAAAGAATTTGGACTGAGGTTGAACTCGAGACCCCTCCAAAACCTACTAGACTGGGATTAGCTTTGGAGGCTCCATCAAAGATGATTTTTAGAAATCCTTTGAGTCGGGATTTCCAGGTGAGGGAAGAGGAGGGATGAGGGGGGAGAGAGTTGGGGGAAATGAGAGTAGGTGGGATGTGAGAGAGCCAATTTTTTAGAATTTCTTTTTTTGGAGGATTAGCCTGAAGATATTTTTGTTGCCATCTGATGAGCAAAGTGGTCTCCTTGATGTGTTGTTGACATTGAATCCAAATTGTTTCCACTGTGTTGGATCTGCCTTCGAATATCCTGAGGTTTTTTTCTTTCCAAATGCACCAAATGCGGAATCCTAAGATGAGCTGCCAGATTCTGTTAAGAAGAGGATTATGGTAAGGGTGGTTGTGCAAAATTTTTATGGTATCCATGATGTTATCATGACAGCAATTTGTTCTCTTGCAGATGTTGGCGATCTAGTTCCAAAGTTGGTTGGCGAAAGGACATTGATCAAGGGTATGATCCAATTTTTCCTCTTGTTCTTTGCAAAGGGAGCATTAAGAGGGACCAATGAAGCTGCGCTTGAGGATATTGTCCTATGTTAGAATGCATCTGTGTAATACTAGCCAAAGAAATGTAGTGACGTTGGGCCAAGTTTTTATTCCCCATATTTTGGTCCAACAAGGATCTGACTGCTCATTGGATCTATTGAGAAGTTGGCGGGATTATTTTGTGGTGAACATTCCTTTGGCATTGTAACCCCATCGAATAATATCATTTCCTTATCTATGTTTTATGTCGCGTTGTTGCAGTTCCACCCATAATGCCTCTGAGTAGAGTTGTTGTTACAACGGATGCCACTTGTCCCGAGTGGCCCATTCCCTGAAGCCCTCATGTCTTTCAGCAGATCAGAAGAAGAGAACTTTGTCATGTGAGGGGATCAGAAGAAGGTCATGTTGAGCATGCATATTGAAATTATTCTCCATAGGGGGGAGTTGGTTCCAGGAATCTATGCAAAAGTTGGCTAGGGAGCCGTTATGGATTTCCCAGAAGCTGTGTTGTTGAATTATTGGTCTCTAAGACTTGGTTCCATTCCAAATAAGAGAGATTTTGATGTTCAAAGAATACCTATCAAGGTGTTGAGTTGGCCAATCCGCTGCATATTTTTTGTTCCAGAGTTGTGCCCATTCGCTGTGATTTTTGGTGATCTAGTTCCACAAAATTTTAGCACTCAGGATTTCATTGCTTTGCGTTGGATCCATAACCTCGAGACCACCATCCACTTTTGTACGACAAATTGTGTCCCACTTGACGAGGAACAAATGATGTGAGTTTTTGTCCCCTTTCCAAAGAAAAGTGTGCTGAAGCGTTCTAATGGATTTGAGAACCCATTTCGGGGAAGCTAAGCCAGAGAATAAGTAGAGAGGCATGGCTTGTGGAACATATTTGATGAGGACAAGACGTCCTGCAATGTTGAGGGTGTGCGGAGTCCATTGGGAGAGATGGAGTTCCAGCTTGGTTAAAATTTCCTTCTAGGAGGAGTGTTTGAGTGCAGAATCTATCAGAGGGGCACCAAGATATTTTGAAGGAAGATTGGCTACTTTAAAACCCAGGATTCGGGCAATGTTTCTCCAAGTGGGGAGCAGAGTATTGTAGAAGAAGATTTCTGATTTTTCCAGGTTGATGGTCATGCCTGAATATTTGGAAAAAGTGGAAAGTATGTTCTTGATGGATCTAGCCTCCTAAACTGAGGGATGTCCCATTATCATATTTTCATCCACAAATTGTTGATGGGTGATAGGAGTGTGGTCATGGAGCATGAGACCTTTAAGAGTTCCTTGATTTTTTGCATTATTGATCATTTGGCCCAGACCTTCTGACATGAGAATTAAGAGGAAGGGGGATAGTAGGTCTCCCTGCCTTATGCCCTGGGAGGGATTAAAAGGTTTTGTGGGAGCATCGTTGAGGAGGATAGATAAAAAGGTTGTCGATATCACACGGATCACCCAGTGAATACGGGAAGATCAAAACCAAAGGCTAGCAGGTTTTTTTCTATGAAGATCCAGTTGAGTTTGTCAAAGGATTTGGAAAGATCAAGTTTAAGAAGTATTGTAATAACCCAAAAATTCATAAAAATTTGAAATTTTTCATGTAACATAAAATGTTCATAGTTGTCACTACCTAAGAACCAATAACTGATAACAGCTACTTTAAACAGTATCTAGAACTGAACATTTGTAAATCTCTAGTTCTACATAAATTATTTTTTTATTTTCATAGTACCATGTTAAGTCTTTTGAATTTAACAGTTAATGTTTTAAAATGACAGGAAAAGAAAACTATATCTAAACCTGATACTAAGTATGTTTTTACTGTCTTATGGCAAGTAGTAAAGAACTTTAGTTGAGATCGGGGCTTACTTAGCTTACAGCTAATGCAGTGAATTGATGCTTCTTTTACAGGTTCTATACAGGTAAGCAACTTTGTTACCAGTATTTCCAAATCGAGATTATCATTCAACTATCATAGAATAAAAATGCTAGTTAAATTATTTGTTTTGCAGCTTGAACCAAGTAAGAGGTATTGTTAATCTTTTATTGTTAGAAACCTGCATAATTGTTAGTTGTAATAATATTGTAATAAATTGGATTTAGTTCAATTATGCTTACTATCACAGAACTTGTTCAATTAACTTCCATTTTGTGTTTTCAGTTAAAAACTTATATGTAATTCTAGAAGATGCATCTTGTGGACAGATCTCTTTTTGCCATTAAGAGTACAGTAACCTGGAATATCTATAAACTATTTGAAGTGATAAAAATACTTTCGACCAAAAACCACACATTAACATTAGTATTTGGTAAATAGGACTATTTATAACTATTCAAGTCCTTTCCAAAACTTGAAATATTCTATTCCAGTGTTTTTCTTTAAACTAAGTATTTTCTTTTATATGGAAATCTCATTTCATATGAGTTTTATTAACAAAGCAAATACTAGTATTCGTAAATCAATGACTAGACTAAGTCCTAGCTAGATAATCTCTATAGTGACAAATATTTACATATTATTGGTTCATTCTCCATTGTTTTTGTATCTTCCTAGAATCAAAGACTAAACATTATTTAAAATGAGAGAGAACCATTAGAGGAATTTTGGGGTCTAAAATGGGCCTCCTAAGGAAAATAATAAAATAATAGTTAAAATAATAAAATAATATTGATTAATTTTGGAGGAAGAAAGAAAAAAACTACTTTTTGTGTTCGTATTTTCGACATATCTCCTTGTGTTTTTACTCAAATTTCGATCGGGAGAGATCGTTGGATGCGGAATTTGATTCCACATCCAACGAGTACCCACACTGCATACTTTTGATGGACCCTGCTACCCCAAAAACAAGAAATACCTGGGGGAAAAAATGTGATGATGACATCATCATCACGTTTTTTCAGGTATTTCTTGTTTTTGGGGTAGCGGGCTCAGTCAAAAGTATGCAGTGTTGGTACTCATTGGATTTGGAATCAAATTCCGCATCCAACGAGCTCTCCCGATCGAAATTTGAGTAAAAACACAATGAGATATGTCAAAAATACGAACAAAAAAAGTAGTTTTTTTTAATGACAAATATGTCAATTCAACCATTATGGTTGACTTATTTTATTGAAATTATATTGGTTCTTGAATTCCAACTCATAAAAACTTATTTTGGCACGTTTTCTTATAAGGCCCATTTTAGACCCCAAATTTCCTCTAATGATGAACATGCGTAATTTTTGTTATACATTTGTTAAGGTTTTAGTTTATGTTTAAAACCCTAGTTTCATGAATACCTCCCAAACTATTAACTTTGGTTTAAACAAACAAAATCCAAAATAAAGAAAATGAAACCAAGGAAAAAATTACCATAAGGTTTTGACTTTCATACAAAATTATGTGCAGGTTTAAACGAGGGTTTCGAACTATAGCATCGAACCCATCCTTTGAAAAAATATTTGGTGCTACGTGTTCAAAGCACATTCGATGGGGTTTTGACTTTGATTTTTTGTTATAAAGACTCTCTAAACCCTAAAATATCACCTTTACCTAAGTTTTTATCTTGCTCTAGAAGAGTGTCCATAGGCTCATGGCTGTTCAGTCTCTTTGTCAGTGCATTGCACAAACCTCCCTGTCGACAGTCTCTCTTCTTCGTGTAGAGGTAAATTCGGATGCTTGCTCCGTTTTTGTAACTTCACTTCTCTTCTTGCCATTGCCTAGCTCTAAACAACGATGAATCTACCATAACTCTGCCTCTGCAAGTGTTGATATTTTCTCTCTGGTATTTTGGTCAGTTTAAGAGATGATCATGGCTCTAGCATTATCGTAGTGTGGTCTTAATGATTAGGGTTTACTGTTTTACTTCTTATCTCTTGATTGGCGTTGTTTTTCTCGTCATGGTTTCATTTTTCAGTCTTGATCTTTATATGTCACATTTATCTTCTATTAGAGCTTTCTAGAAGCTCGTCGTTCTTTGAGAGGTAGCTGAGGGTTTGGAAATGAGCACTGTGTGCCTATAAACTTCATGATAGAGCCTGCTTGAAGCTCATTGTCTTCACAAAAGGTGGCTAGGGTTTGATTAGAACATTACTTTAGCAAAATCGAACCAGGTATGAATATTTTTATCTATTAAAAACATTAATGCATTGTTCAGTTAATTTCTTTCATTTTTATTAGTGGTATAATATTAAGTCTTTTTTTTTTGCTCCAAACCCTTTTGCAGGCTGCAATCCAAGAATAAACCGGGGTTGGAGGATGTAAAAGTATAGGAATCCACTAAAACGATTTCCTGGTAAGCCTCGGTTTCACCGAGGTTCTCCTACAGTGATTTATACCGTTGAGAAAAATGTTGATGGAGTTCGAAATTTTACTGGACCTTCAACTCGGCCATGATGTGCTATAGTTTAAAAGCTTGGATAGGCTAGGGACCGTTACTTGATGATTAGATCAATTTTTTTTTTTTTGAATCCCTAGTGGTTGTTTTAGCAAAGTTTGGAACGGGCTTTCATAGCCAAGACAATTGTTTTTGTCTATTGTGAAATATGTTCATAGTGAAGATACTTTCTGAAAAAAGGATTTTCAGCCTTGAATTGTAATGTAAAAAGGCCATACGGTCATAACTATTTAAGTTCAGTTTTCGGTCTTCAATGATTACTCACAGCTTGCAACTGGTTGACTGTAACTTTGTTTGATAAAATATTTATATATTTTGGTTACTTTGATTATTTTTGTTGTAATTAACCTTTCGAAGGTTTAGGGTTAAGTAAATTTCTAGTTAGTTTATTTTTTTTCTTTTAAGTAAATTATAATCTGAAGGTTTGTTGACAGTGGGGTTTTTAGATAGTAACTTAGTTATTAATATCAGTAATGATTTCTGTAGTAAATAAAATAGAGCACAGATATTAGTTGAATAACTTAATTCTTTTCTGTAATCTCCGAGATTGAAAATATATTGTTAGGTTTTTTTATAATTACTCTTGGATAAAGTATGTAACTCCATACAGACATCTAAATTGATGCTTATGGTTGTATAGAATAGAGTAGATAGATTTTGAATTTATTTAATTATGAAAATAAAAGTTCTTTTATATAAGTTATTTTGCAAACCCTAATTCTTCATTGTCTACTTCATTGTTAGTTAACCCTAGTTTGCATTTTCACTTAAATGAATTAATTTGGTAAATGTTTAGCCTTGTATACTGTTTCGTTTAAGTTAACTTAGTTATGTTAATTTCCTGCTTATATATTATCAATTTATTATTAAAATATTATACTTGTAATAATAATTTTGATTTACTATGTAAATCATTACATAGACAAGTGTTTAATACCCTTAGTTCTTTACTAACTGTTTCTGGTTATTTAGTTCAAGTACTCTAACTAAATGAACAGTATAAAAGAAAACATAAACACAACTTATACTTATGAACCTGTAGAAATTAACAATTTCATATGCATGCATACTTAATTCAAATTCTTTATCCGAAATTACACTAACCTACTGTACTAGAGTACTACCTTATAAAAGGTGAGGAAAAATACAGTTTAGGTAATTTCTTTCTATCTATTAATTAAATCAGAAATTATTCTAATCATTTACCCTAATTTAACTAGCTCATAATTTACTAACTTTTCACAGCATATACATTTCTCCTAACTAACCCTAGCAACAGTAAGAACAGAAGCATAACATATATTTACTTAAACATAAACTTTCCAGAGAACAGTAAATACTTAGATAGTTGAATAAAACAAGTAGAACCTGGAAATATAGATGAGGTGACAACAGCTTAAGAAACCTATTCCTCCCAACCAACTCTTGGAGAAAAGCTGGACTACAATTATCAGGACCCTCGAGCTTGTCTCCTGGTCCACCTGGTAGAAGTACTGGGTGAGAGATGTAGTCTAGGAATCCTCTACAACTCCATTGAGTGTTCAGCAATAAATCAGTTCTGCATGCAGCAGTATGAAATCAACTTAGAATAGTTGCACTAGTTTAGGTCTTCAACACTTTTCGACTCAAAACATACTTCAGCTAGTCCCCTCCATCGAATTCTTTTGTGCACTTCATTCACTCAAAATGTTCACAAATCCAGAATGAGCAGCCTCAGTTGTCTTCAATGGGAAGTTTTATTAGCATGCCTAGGTCTTTTGGGTCAGTTTTTACTTAATGAGCCACTTGCTCTTGTTCCACTTTCTTGGGCAACATGACCACAAAAATAGGGAAGTTTCCACCTGCAATAGCTAGAAGTAGTTTGAGGATGCTTCCAAGTGTCAATCTACTCTCAACCTAGCCTTCTCCATCAGGTGACCAGTAAAACACTCATTTAATAGCTTCCCTAAGCTGTTGCCTCATCTTTCATTTATTTATTAATAAAATATTCAGCAATTACATTAAATTATCCTTGACCCCACTCAGTCATTAATTACAAACTTTAACATAAAATGTAACATAATGTTTCTTAAAACATAAAATGTTTTTGCAAATTGGGGCATGTGACATACACACCCCCTTCATTTATAACATCATCCTCGATGTTATTTATTCTTCATCCTTAGAATTTCCCTGGAACAGAATTGAATATGCATCCTGCATATGACTCTCCAATTCCCAGGTGGATTCTTCTAGACTAAGGTGCTTCCATTGCACCTTCTTTTGACCAATGATGCAATTCTGAAGCATGATATCCCTCCTTTCGAGGATACAATCCGGTTCCACCAGAAAATCTCCTTTGGGTTCCACCTGCACATCATTCCAATTTATAACATGAGTAGCATCATGTACATATTTTTTTAACACAGAAATATGAAAGACATTATGAACCTTCAAATTTGGGGGTAAAGCCAATTGATATGCTAACTATCTTATTCTGGACAGTATTTCAAAAGGTTTGCAATATCAGGGTGCTAACATAGCACAACTTCCTAATCTCAGGACTCGCCTTAATAAATACATGTTCACCAACTTGGAACTCTTTTTGAGTTTGTTTAATATCTTCTTGACTTTTCTGTCGATCTTGCGCAACTTTCAAGTTACCTTGCACTTGTTTTACAATTATTTCCATCTCTATTAATAGTTCATGTCCTAATACTAACCTGTCAACTAGATTACTCCATGAGATGGGGGTATTGCACTTCCTGCCATACAAAATTTCAAAATTACTATATCTTGTTGAATCTTGGTAGTGATTGTTGTAAGCAAACTCAACCAAGTGTAAGTAATCTTCCCATTTACATGGTTGTTCTTTTACATGCATTCTGAGTAGATCCTCCAATACCTGATTCACTTTTTCAGTCTGTCCATCTGTCTGAGGATGGAAAGAGGTACTGAAATTTAATGTAGTATTTAGTCCTTTAAACAAAGACTTCCAGAATTTTCCCATAAACTTAGGGTCTCTATCTGAAATTATTACTTTTGATATTCCATGTAAACAAAAAATTTGTTTTACGAATATATCAGCAATATTCGCAGCTTTGTAAGTAGTTTTTACAGGTATAAAATGAGCTTCCTTGCTTAGTTTATCGACGACTACCATTATTGAGTCATTTAGGTTTTGATTTCTAGGTAGTTCTATAATAAAATCAAGGTTGATTATCTCCCACTTCCAGCTAGGAATAGGTAATGGCTGAAGTAACCCAGTTGGATGCTGGTGTTCAGTATTTACTTCCTATCATTCAAAGCACTTAGCAATGTATTATGCGAGTTCATTTTTCATTTTTGGCCAAAAATAATCCTTTCTTAATATAGTTATAGTCTTATGATAACCAGGATGCCCTGAGTAGGGAGTCTTATGAATTTCGTTTAAAATCAGTAACTTAATTTTAGGTACATTAGGTATATATAGTATCTCTTTATATAGTAATAATCCTTTTTTGTTTAAACTATACCTTGTACTTAAACTTTCAATTAAATTTTCTATTACCCTTGCTTGTAATTTTTGATAATTTTCATCCAATCTTATTCCTTCCTCTAGATGTTCTTCTAAATCTATTTTATAGGTGCTTATTGCTGCTGCAAAATTTAGTTTTGTATTTCTGCTTAAACAATTAGCAACCTTATTTTATTTTCCTTTAATATGTTGGATTTAAAAATCGTACTCACTAAGGAGAGCTAGCCACCTAGCTTTCCTAGCGTTTAAGTTATATTGATCCAACAAATATTTTAATCCTTTGTTATATGTCATTAATATAAACTTTCCTCCAATTAAATGATGGTGCCACATTTTTAAGGCATGTATAATAGCATCCAATTCTAAGTCATAGGTCGCACAATTTTTCTCATGAATATTCATCTTCCTAGACTCATAGGCAATGTCGTGTCCTTCATGAGTTAAAACTCCACCTAAACCGTCATTGCATGCGTCAGTACATGCTAGAAAGTCTTTATTAGGATCAGTAATTCTTAAGATTGGTGCGGTGGTTAATAATGTTTTTAAATTTTTAAAACTATCTTCACACTTTAGACTCCACTCGAATTTATTGCCTTTCTTCTGTAAAGAAGTTATGGGATTTGAAATTCTTAAAAACCCTTCAATAAATCTTCGATAATAGCCAGTAATCCCCTTGAATGATCATACGCCAGTTATGTCTTTTGGGATTGGCCATTCTTCGATTGCCTTTAACTTTTTGGGATCAACAGAAATCCCTTCTTTAGTCACTACATGTCCCAGGTACTGTATTTTATCCTTAAATAAATCACATTTACTGAATTTTGCATAGAGATGATGTTCTCGTAACTCTTGTAAAACAATTTTTAAGTGCTCTTCATGTTCTTCTTTAGTCTTTGAATAAATCAAAATGTCATCAATGAATACAACCACAAATTTGTCCAGGTACTTATGCATTACATTATTCACCAGACACATGAAGACAGTTGGGGCATTAGTAATCCCAAATGGCATAACAACAAACTCATAGTGACCATACCTGGTCCTAAAAGTTGTTTTAAAGATGTCTTCATCTTTGATTCGAACCTGGTGATAACCAAATCATAAATAAATCTTCGAGAATACCGTTTCTCCATGTAGCTGATCAAATAGATCATCTATGCAAGGCAACGAATATATGTTTTTAATGGTCATTTTATTAAATTGACGGTAATCTATACATAAAATAATAGGTGCTCCCCAAGCAGACACACATGGTATGATCTTATCAATAAGTTCTTTTAACGGTGACTTTAACTCATGTAATTCTAATATATTCATCCGATAAGGTGATTTTGATCTGGGCACTGCACCAGGTACTGGCTCAATAGTGAAGTCTAACTCCCGCTTCAGAGGTAGTCTCGAAATTTCTTCCAGAAATACATCTGAATACTCCCTCAGGATCGGAATGTCTTCCAGTTTTAATTTATCTTCATTATTAGTATTTTCTTCATTAATTACTGTTACAACAAAGGCTTTACAACCCTTTTGAACAACTTTGTTTAACTGCAAAGCAGAGATCTATCTTATGGTTGTTTTTCTAGGGATTCCTTTTACATTTATTGTTTCTCTATCGTCATTTACGTAAGTAAATATTTTATCGAAACAGTTCAGCACTACCCTATGTTGTTCTAACCAGTCCATACCAATTAACATATAATAAGAACTTAAAGGTAGTACATTAATCTTAACAGAGGTTTCAAACTGATCCATTTTTACAATATAATTCTTAACAAAACTAATCACTTTTCTTTTTGCGCCAGTAGCTAGCTGGACTAACCAAGACTTTGCAAAATTTTCTATTGAAAACTTCCATTTTTCTACTAAATCAGGAGAAATATAACTTAAGCTAGCCCTGAGATCAACTAAAATAGATATAGATGTTTGATTCAGCTTACCTTCCACTTCCACCATGGAAGTTTGATAGTCCTCTTGCCTATTTTCTAGTGCTGCATTGATCCTGGGAATTGTCGTTGCTAGATCACCAACAGTCATCTCCTCCTGTATCGTATGTATGTTGCTAACAGTCTTCTTCCAGTTGGCAAAAACTGATGCATATTGAGGACCATTACATTTCCATCATTTTAATGGTTCTTTTCGTTCAATATTCTTGGTGTAGTTATTGTGATTATTAACGGGTTCTTTATTTCTTTGACCATTTGGGTTTAACTGTGAATTGCCTTTATTCCCTTGGAAATTTTTATTAGGAAAATTTCGTGTGTTATTATTCCTAAAATTATGGTTAGGTACGAAACCTTTCTTTCTCTGTTCAAAATTATTAGATCTTTTAGCCTTCTAGATTGTCATACTTTCCTTTTTGCGATTTTGTTCATAACAGAAATTCGCCTTTCTCGTCGCTTCTTCTAAAGTTTTTGGATTGTCATATTCAACTATATATTTTATATGGAAGGGTAAAAATCTTAGAAACCGATGTACCTTAGGCTTCTCGTCCACAATGTAAGGCACATATCGAAGCAGACTTAAAAATTTACTGTTTAGTTCTTTCATGTTCATTGTTCCCAGTTTTAGTTCATAAAATTCCTTAGCCCGCTCTTCGTAGTACTGTTCTAACAAGAATTTATTCTTAAAATATTTCTTAAATGTACTCCAATTAATGTTCTTCTCCCTAATGCCTTTTACTCTTTTTAGGTCCTGCCACCAAATATTTTCCTTCCTCGTGAAGTTGTAAATGGCCATTCTGGCTTTTAGTTGATTAGAATAATTATAAATTTGAAAATATTTCTTCATCCCAGACATCCATGATTCAACCTCTTCTCCCTTCTCAATTTCACCATTAAAGGTTGGTGGTTTTATTTTCTTAAATTCTCCTGAGATTTCTTCTTAAGGTTTAAATTTTCTCTTTCTTGTATGATGATTATCTTCACTACTATCACTAGTATATTGATAATTCTTTTTATGTGGATCGCCATAAATCTCAGAGGATGAGCTACTTTCAACTTTGGACTGTTTAGACTTTTTATTTTATGTTGATAAGGTATATTTTTAGATTCTGTTCGTTTAGTGTTTTCTTCATTCTGAAATTTTTCTATGAAAATCTGATTCAGCTCCTCCTAAGCTCACAGAATTCTCTCATTTTCCTTTTTGACTATTTCCATCTCTGTTCTTCTATCCTTAATTATTTGGAATAATTCAAAAGAGTTATTAGTTATTTCTTCTTGTATGGGTTCTCTTTTAAAATTACTTCGTTCAGTAAACGGGGACTCCTCATCCACATATTCCTCCAATCTTTCCATACCTGCAGTTTAACTCAAAAAAATTCTCTGGAAATATAGTTCAAAAGAAAAGTAATAATCAGTATGCATGTTTTTTTTTTAAATTTATTGTTTGTCTATGCAAGTTGAGCCACATTCAGGCCTAGTGTCTGAACCTTGTGCTCTCATACCACATGTAATAACCCAAAATTCATAAAAATTTAAAATATTTCATGTAACATAAAATGTTCATAGTCGTCACTGCCTAAGAACCAATAACTGCTAACAGTTACTTTAAATAGTAGTATCTAGAACTGAACATTTGTAAATCTCTAGTTCTACATAAATTATTTTTTTATTTTCATAGTACCATGTTAAGGATGTTGAATTTAACAGTTAATGTTTTAAAATGACAAGAAAATAAAACTATACCTAAACCTGATACTAGGTATGTTTTTAGTGTCTTATGACAAGTAGGAAAGAACTTTAGTTGAGATCAAGGCTTACTTAGCTTACAGCTAATGCAATGAAGTGATGCTTCTTTTATAGGTTCTATACAGGTAAGCAACTTTGTTACAGTATTTCCAGATCGAGATTATCATTCAACTAGCATAGAATAAAAATGCTCGTTAAATTATTTGTTTTGCAGCTTGAACCAAGTAAGAGGTATTGTTAATCTTTTGTTGTTATAAACCTGCATAATTGTTAGTTATAATAATATTGTAATAAATTGGATTTAGTTCAGTTATGCTTACTATCACAGAACTTGTTCAATTAACTTCCATTTTTTGTTTTCAGTTAAAAACTTGTATGTAATTCTAGAAGATGCATCTTGTGGACAGATCTCTTTCTGACATTGAGAGTACAGTAACCTAGAAGATCTATAAACTATTTGAATTGATAAAAATACTTTCGACCAAAAACCACACATTAACGTTAGTATTTGGTAAATAGGATTGTTTATAACTATTCAAGTCCTTTCCAAAACTTGAAATATTCTATTCCAATGTTTTTCTTTAAACTAAGTATTTTCTTTTATATGGAAATCTCATTTCATATGAGTTTTATTAACAAAGCAAATACTAGTATTCGTAAATCAATGACTAGACTAATTCCTAGCTAGATAATCTCTATAGTTACAAATATTTACATATTATTGGTTCATTCTCCATTTTTTTTGCATCTTCCTAGAATCAAATACTAAACATTATTTAAAATGAGAGAGAACATGAACATGTGTAAGTTTTCTTATACATTTGTTAAGGTTTTAGCTTATGTTTAAAACCCTAGATTCGTGAATACCTCCCAAACTATTGACTTTGGTTTAAACAAACAAAATCCAAAACAAAGATAATTAAACCAAGGAAAAAATTACCATAAAATTTTGAATTTTATACAAAATTAGGTGCAGGTTTAAACAAGGGTTTCGAACTATAGCGCTAAACCCATCTTTTGCAAAAATATTTGGTGCTACGTGTTCAAAGCACATTTGATGGGGTTTTGACTTTGAAGTTTTTTTATAAAGACTCTCTAAACCCTAAAATCTCACCTTTACCTAAGTTTTTATCTTTCTCTATAAGAGTGTCCACAGGCTCATGGCCGCTTAGCCTCTTTGTCAGTCCATTGTACAAACCTCCCTGCCGACAGTCTCTCTTCTTAGTGTAGAGGTAAAGTAGAATGCTTTCTATGGTTTTCTAACTGCACTTCTCTTCTCACTGTTGCCTAGCTCTAAACAACGATGCATCTGCCATAACTCTACCTCTGCAAGTGCTGATATTTGCTCTCTGGTATTTTGGTCAGTTTAAGAGATGATTATGGTTCTAGCATTATCATAGTGTGGTCTTACTGATTAGGGTTTACTGTTTTACTGCTTAGCTCTCAGGTGGCGTTTGTTTTTCCCGTCGTGGTTTCAGTTTTCAGTCTTGAGCTTTATATGCCGCGTTTATCTTCTGTCATAGCTTTCTAGAAGCTCGCCATTCTTTGAGAGGCAGCTGATGGTTTGGAAGTGAGCACTGTGTGCCTGTAAAATTTGTGATGGAGCCTTCTTGAAGCTCGTTGTCTTCACAAAAGGTGGCTAGGGTTTTATTAGAACATTTCTTCAGCAAAATCGAACCAGGTATGAATATTTTTATGTATTAAAAACATTAATGTATTATTCAGATAATTTCTTTCATTTTTAATAGTGTTATAATATTAACTCTTGTTTTCATGCTCCAAACCCTTTTGTGGGCTGCAGTCCAAGAATAAACCAGGGTTGGAGGATCTAAAAGGATAGGACTCCAGCAAAATGATTTCCTTGTAAGCCTCAGTTTCACCAAGGTTCTCCTCCAGTGATTTATAGCGTTGAAAAAAATGTTGATGGATTTTGAAGGTTTACTAGACCTTCAACTCGGCCGTGATGTGCTGTACTTTAAAAGCTTGGATAGGCCAGGGGCTGTTACTTGATGATTAAATCAATTTGTTTTTGTTTTTTTGAGCCCTAGTTGTTGTTCTAGCAAAGTTTGGAAAGGGATTTCATAGCAAAGACAACTACTTTTGTCTATTGTGAAATATGTTCGTAGTGAAGATACTCTTTACAACAGGATTTTCAGCCTTGACTTGTAATGTAAAAAGGCCATAGGGCCGTAACTATTTAAGTTCAGTTTTCGGTCTTCAATGATTACTCGCAGCTTGCAGCTGGTTGACTGTAACTGTGTTTGATAAAATATTTATATATTTTGGTTACTTTGATTATTTTTGTTGTAATTAACCTTTCGAAGGTTTAGGGTTAAGTAAATTTTTAGTTAGTTAGTTTTTTTCTTTTAAGTAAATTATAATTTGAGCGTTTTTTGACAGTGGGGTTTTTAGATAGTAACTTAGTTATTAATATCAGTAATGATTTCTGTAGTAAATAAAATAGAGGACAAATATTAGTTGAATAACTTAATTCTTTTATGTAATCTCTGAGATTGAAAATATACTGAAAGGTCTTTTTTTTATAATTACTCTTGGATAAAGTATGTAACTTCGTACAGACATCTAATTGATCCTTATGGTTGTATAGAATAGAGTAGATAGATTTTGAATTTATTTAATTATGAAAAGAATAGTTCTTTTACATAAGTTATTTTACAAACCCTAGTCCTTCTTTAGATAATTACAGAGCTAGTATTTCATTCTTAGTTAACCCTAGTTTGCATTTTCACTTAAATGAATTAATTTGGTAAATGTTTAGCCTTGTATACTGTTTCTTTTAAGTTAACTTAGTTATGGTAATTTCTTGCTTATATATTATCAGTTTATTATTAAAATATTATACTTGTAATAATAATTTTTATTTACTATGTAAATCATTACACGGACTAGTGTTTCATACCCTTAGTTCTTTACTAACTATTTATGGTTATTTAGTTCAAGTACTCTAACTAAACGAATAGTATAAAAGAAAACATACACACAACTTATACTTATGAACCTATAGAAATTAACAATTTCATATGCATGCATACTTCATTCGAATTTTTTATCTGAAATTAAACTAACCTATTGTACTAGAGTACTACCTTATAAAAGGTGCGGAAAAATACAGTTTGGGTAATTTCTTTCTATCCATTAATTAAATAAAAAATGGGCCATTGGTTGCTTCATCTATCTTCCAATGTAAACATATGGGCCAGTGATCCGAACCTGCAACAGGAAGAATGGAGGCGTGAAGCTCATCATTCCTAAGCATGATGTGTTTAGTGATGAGAAAGTGATCTAGCTTGGAAGCAATCTGAGCAGCTCCACCTCTAATATTGTTCCAAGTATGGATCCCATTGTTGGTGTTGAGATCGATTAGGCTATTGTTGTCTATGTAATCATTAAAGCACTTGTCTTCCTAAGAGAGCATGTGTCCTCCTCCTCATTTGTCCTAAAGGGAGGTGATGAGATTGAATTCTCCACTGAGGATGTCAATGGGATGGGATTGGTTCTGGATGAGCCAATGGAGGAAATTCAGAAAGGAATTTTTTTATCAAGGATATGGGGGCCATAAACATTAGTTATCATGTCGTGGAGGTTGGTGCCAATGGGATCAAAATGGGTAGAGATGGAGTGACATGAGGCTAGGAAATTATCAAGGTCCACTTCCACAGGGTTCCAAGAGATGGTTAGACTCCCAGAGGCCCCTGAGGAATCAATAAAGATGGATTTGATACCACACCATAGTCTGAACATGAGAGTTTCAATATTGGAGCTGATGTATTTGGTTTCTTGTAGCATGAGAATGGTGTGTTTATCTTGCTGGATCTTTTTTTTTATCATTTTGTGCTTGCTAGGGTTGTTGATTCCTCTTATATTCCAGGATATAATCTTCATTGATTAACTGTGGGGTGGAGAGGGAAGAATTTTGTAAGCTGAGAATATTGTCCTGATTCTACTAGTCCATTTCCCATATTGGCTATCCTTTGGAGAGTCATTTTCCTTCCTCTTTTTTTGTTCTCCTTACTGATTTTCTTGGTTTCTTCAGGGCTACTGACTATTATACCCATTTTTTTGCTGGATTTGGTTGGAGGTGAGCATTTGGATCTTCTTGGGAGCAATGTCCTAGAGGTTTTTGTTTTTGAAGGTGTATTCCAAACCTAATAGATCCAAATCCCCCATATATATGTCACCCATGTCCTCGTCCATTAGGACATCCCCCTCTTGAGTGGAAAGTAGAGAGTCTTGAGCATGTAATCCTTATAGCACAGACTAAGGTTTCTTATCTGATTTTTCCTTAGTAGGTTGGCTGGATTCATCTATGTTCTTTCCTTTTTGTGCATCCTGGTGAGGGTGTTTCGAAGTACGGGGGGGCTCTGTCTTTTCATCTGCAGGATATTCATTCTGGGACTCAAGAATCTCAAATTTGTTACTAGTACATGGGTTCAAGGGTTTGCTGACTGTATGGTTTTTTCTCCCTTGTCTCCTTTTACTGGTAACTTTCTTGAAACCTTCTTCATCAATGGAGAGGTTCGGCTCCATGGCAGTTTTATTCTTGGGGAAATATCAATAAATATGGCCATGCTCATGAAATTTTCTACATATGAAGGGTGCATGTTCATATTCTAGCAGTTGAATCCATTCTATGTCTTCATGTGCGATTATAATGGACGCCAAAAGGGTTTCAGCAATGTGCATATAAATGCAAATTCGAGCATAGGAGGTGTACCTTTGTTGTCTTGTTTGATCAGCCAATTTTACAAAGTCTCCCAACAAATTTCTGATATATTTGAGCATCTCCTAATCCCAATAGTCTTGGGGAAGTGATTATATCCGGACCCAGACTGGGGCCCAAGAGAATTTTTCCTTATCAGGGTTGAAGCGTTCAACCCAGTTCTTGAGGAAGAGACCCGTAGAGTTGAAGAAATAAGGCTCTCCTTCTAGCACATGGCCTATGTCCTCCAGCAAGGAGAAAATGATTGTGAAGAAACATTTTGAGCCTAGTTGCAAGTCAAAATGGGCCTTGGGCCTCCATTTGACAGTGATCAAGTGGATCAGATGTTTTTCGGTGGGCCAGACTCCAATGAATTTCCCAATGAGCGTACGTCTTCATATATTTGATTTTGGCATTGATTCTGGAAGGGGGTAAATTGATATTGGGTTTTTCTAAAGACATGCCTATGCATGTGCATGTTTGGGGTTTATCGACTGCCATGTGCATTTTTTGCATTTTCTCTGCAGACTTGATAGCATCAGATTGCAGGATGTCAGTAGGTGGAGGATTGTCCAAGAATTGTTCATTTTCCTGTAGCTGAATGGGGTAGGCATCAAGCTGCGACTAGGGGGGGCATGGTGCCCCACTAACTAGAGACCATAGGAGCGGTCAGGGAGCTGGGAACAAGATTCAAGGAGGGGAGGAAGGTAATCAATGAGTGACCTGTCTACCATCTTCCCTAGAAATTATTCATTTGAAAAATCAGTTGTGGTAACCCTTCATAAAATACTATCAGGAATTCACAGAAAAATACTTCATTGATGTCAGAATAGATGTACTTTTCTAACCATTCCTTCGTCAACCATTTCTAGTTATGTATTTCTTCTTCGAAAAACTCTCGGGTCTTCTTATCAAACCAATCCTGGATTTTTAGTTTCATCAAATGCCACAGCATGTCCTCTCCTTTTTTTACTACGGTCATTGAAATGGAACCATTTGTTGACACAAATCTCTATTGACAGGGGTTCACTTCACACTGTTTCAACAAACCTCAACATAGACTCCTTAAACACCAACAAGGAAAGGATTTACCGTTTCCAGCAACATGCACAGAGCGGGTGCAGTCTCACTGGAGATGTTTAAGAGGAGATGTAAGAACCACAATTGTGCAGTGGGGAGGGGACATGCGCCACTTCATACCCATTCACAGTACAACCAAAATTCCATATTCATATCATAATATTATGCTACCTTAGTTGCATTAACCAGTATCTAACAATTCACGGCATAACCGGAAATCCCGACTGCATTAACATGTATCTAACCAAATCTATGTATCAACAAGCATTAAACCATTGCAGAACATCAATCATATTTGCAACAAGAGATAATCACAAAGACAGTGCACAATCATCCTTATTCATAAATCGATTTACATCATATAATACTGAAAGAAGCTACCAGAAAACAAGATCAAATCCATGCCAAAATATCATATTATAATCCAGTGCGTTCTAGAAATACCAGTGCATTCTAGAAATACAAATGCATTGATTTTGACGCATTCAATTTTTTTAGAAAAAATAAAAAACAAAAAAAAATCTAGAGGGTTGACATGGTTACCGGTGCGATCTAAAAAATGGTCCCATCTTTCCCTACAATTTCTATATATTATCACATGTTCAACAAATCTAAAATCCCTGAAAGGAAAAATTGTAATTGTGTATAATAGTAGAGCGATTTAAACCCTAATGTAAAATTTTGCAGACACATAAAATGAAAAGAAGCAGCAAGAAGATAAGGTTTACAACATTGAAGGTAAGTATGAAGTTTTTTTCTAAATCTAGTTAAATTCTAAATAAGATAATAAGATCAACAATAATATTTACATACTTGAAATTTTTACTATGCATGGTTTTGTTTCATTCACCGTACCTGACAAATTTCAATCCTCCGAATAATCTAGTTGCTCCAAACACCTTCCACTTAAGTCTCTGTTCCAAATCTCTCCCCTGAAATTTTCAGAAAAACAATGAATTAATGTTTAGGTTTTTTTCTTTTAAACACAATTTAGAATTAGTTTTTGAACTTAAAATTGCCACCATTTTTTCAGTTTAGGGAAAAAATAGCTTGTGCAAATTTTTTTAA
Source organism: Pseudotsuga menziesii (assembly GCA_001517045.1). Taxonomy (NCBI): domain Eukaryota; kingdom Viridiplantae; phylum Streptophyta; class Pinopsida; order Pinales; family Pinaceae; genus Pseudotsuga; species Pseudotsuga menziesii. Next base: position 976,831 of record LPNX010743069.1, read on the forward strand.
TTTTGAATTTTCTCTATATCGGTGTGCCCGCACTGGTGCATTAATGTATAAAATGGATCGACATCCCGCAACTTTAAAAAATCTCATTCCTCGATGTTCATATACTTATATGCATCGATGCACTTGTGTTTACAAAAGCAACGGAATCAAAACTGGTGTAAAAATGCATGTATAATATTTGCTATCAAACATAGCAGATATTTTCTATTATAGGGAATTTCACAAAGAATATTTAATGGTGCATTTATCGTTTTTAAGCCATCGTCCCGCAACTTTAAATATAAATCTTATGCATCGGTGCACGTATACATATGTTGCCCCGGTGCGCTTGTGTTTATAAAACACACCGTATTTAATAATTATGTATAATGCATATATAAATATCCGCTATCAAATGTAGTGGATATTTTCTGTTGAGGGGGATTTTGTGGAGATTCTTTCATTGTGCATCTATCATTGTTAATCACTTGTGTGTTTACTCTATTGGATCGCACCGATGCGTGTATATTTGAATAGACGCATCAGTTTAGTTTTTAAATGATGGGTTTTTGTGGGTCCATTTAAAACTATATATTCATCTCAAATTTTATTTTAGTATTCAATTGCTTTAATTAATTCATAGTATATATAAGTTTCATAAACTCACCTTATTCTTGCAAAATGGTTTCTAAACTATATTGGAATTTAGATTGTAATATAGTTCTTGATAAAAATTAGGACTGTAGAGACATATATTGATTGTTGATTTGGATCAAATGTAGGGAGAAAAATCGGTAGTATCAAATGGCCAATTCTTCAGATTCCAAATCATTCCATTATGTTCAAAGTTTGACAATTTATCCCTTTCATCCCTAATGCGTTCATATTTTATTTATATTTTGTCTATTTATTTGAATCTATGTTACTTATCCATGTGAATATGAATAAAAATGTATTCTTTATTGTAGGATCCTAATTCATGTTCAAGTTCAGATGTAAAAGACATTCCACCAATTTCAAAACTTCGTAAGCTCTTATCAGGAGTAAGAGCTTGCAAGCAATTTATAGATTAAAATGGGAGCTTTTCCTTGAAAATTGTAACATGCCGTCTTCAAGACGTAATCCTGGTTCATCGACGGTAATTCGTCATGAGATATAACTCTTTTATGACACCCCAATAGTTTGTGGTTGTTCAAAATTTCTAGGGTTGAAGGAGAACCCTCGGCATGTCACACTCACCCATTACACCATTGATATATTATCCAATTCCAATGGTTTAATACCCCCTACTGCAGTAAAAAATACAATAGGTGATACAGAAAAGATACGTTGGGACACTTCCCTATTCTCTTTTTTGAAAAAGTTGGAATCCAAAACAACTATTTCTCATACTGAATTGACAAACCCCTTTGGTTATGTTCAGTCAACTGAAAGTTCTTGTCATCCAAAGTATGATTTGAATGTCACCCAACCCATCTCTACTAGAAGATCCAAAAAGTTGCATGAGTTGAGAGAAAAATTGTCCAAGTACACACTAAGGTTCATCTAATTGTTGGAGGGTAGTGATGATTTATCCCTTCCTGTGAATTTGCAAAGTAAATATCAAACTTCTTACAGTTGCTCTTTTTATGGAACTTGGTTGTCTTCTCTACCTATGCCTAAAGTTGGAACCGAATTCTCCTTTTGTGGTATTTTTTTATGATTACAAAGTCTAATATTGATGTTGCAAATCTTTGTTTTTTATCCTTTCACATGTACTTGTTCCTCCCAAATAGTCCGTAGAACTTATTTCGTTTTGCAGTCCTATTTATTGTCAGCCTGATTACTTGAACATTATTAAATACAAGCATAGCATTTCCATGTATAGTATGTGCATGAATGGTTATGTTTATGGAAACTTTAATAGGAAGAACCTGTTATATATAGATGGTCGTCCACGCACTCATGGGAGCATTTCAGTGTTCATAAATAGTTCTAGGTGCTCTTTATTTTCTGCAAATCATTCATTTGAGGAACACTTCAATGACCAGGAGTTCTTTATGAAAATAAAATCATAAATATTTGTTGTTGTACATGCAATACATTGTTTTTCTCCTAGTGATGAGTTGTTAATAAACTACAACTTTTCTAGACCACCAACCACTTGTCAAAGATGTCTCGCATTGGGATTACCCTTAGATGTTCCCTTGGGGCATAGACAAAAGAACATTGATTAATTATAATTATCAATTTACAATGGGATCCATGTTACAGTATTGCTCCATTTGAAATTATGTTTTATAAATTGTTAATTTAATTTATAAATTGAATTTGAAAATGTGTTACTCAATTTTAAATGTTTATATTTAATGTGGAATTGATGTTAATTTATCGCTCAATCTAAATATTTTCTTTATAAATTGTTTATAGATTAATGTTTTCTATTGGAAATTATTCTTGTGCTTCTGTAATAAGTGTTTTCAATAATAATGGATCATACCAATTGCATTGTAATGTTCATTATTTTTTAAATCAGGATTCTGAAGATGAGCGACCTGCCTACCATCTTCCGTTACACCGTAGTACAATGTAAAATCGAGAGAAGGATGCAAAAAAGAGCAACTTGGAGAGGAATCATACCAAGAATGGTTGAATCAACCACCTATTCAATTTCCATTGCATTCATCCTCACCAATTAGGAATGCCTATAGTGATAGCAGTTCTTCACATGTTGGCAATGGAGGCAATGAAGTAGAGGTTGGTATGGATGAGTTATTATGACAAAGGAGTTCCATGGAAGCAATGTTGTTTCATACATTCCAGGACAATGATCTAGGGGATGACGCTTGTATCACTGAATCCTTCTTCAAAATCCTTAAATCAACAAATTCCACACCTCTCTTTGAACTTGGCCAGTCAAAATATACATAGTTTGGCAGAACAATGTTACATTACAACTTGAAAGCAAAGTTTGGCATATCAAACACATGTTTCTCAACAATGTTGAGGTAACTAAGCATCGAATACATTTTATTTTTAGGAATCTTGTTACATAATCATCATTGAAAATGGTTTATTTTATGAATGTGAGATAACATTGTACATTTGTATTTCCCACTAACTACAGGTTATTCAAATTTAAGATACTTCTGAATAATAATGTCTTTCCTGGAAGTTGCAAAGATACAAAGCAAATGTTGAAATTGTTGGGTGTTGAGTACATATCATATCATGTGTGTCCCAATGATTGTATTATATATGGATGTGAATATGTAGACAAAGAGATATGTCCAAAATGTGGGCTTGACAGGTACACATAATCGAATAACAAGGATAAAGCACATTGTCCTCCTCATAATATATTAAGGAACATGCCTATAATCCCAAGGATTAAAAGGATCTTTTGTTGCAAATAATTAGCTATGCTGCAGGGATGGCATGCATCCCACTGAAGTGAGGAAAGAGTATTGTGAATTCCAGCATATTCAATATCCATTAATCATATAGAGGATACATTGCTCGATAAATTTAAGGATGAAGTTTGCAACCTCCGATTGAGCATAGTTATTGATGGGTCAACCCATATTCCCAACCAGACAACACCTATATTGTGTGTCCTTGAATAGTGATCAATAATAATATCCCCCCATGGTTGTCAATAAAGAATGAACATCTTATGTTGGTTATTACAGTCCCTAGTAGAAGACAAGTGAAGAATATGGATGTTTAACTACAACCATTGATTGAAGAGTTTAAAGAATTATGTGAAGGGTTACAGGTATATGATGTATCAAGACCCAGCCCATCAAAGAGGAGTGTTATGTTGTATGGCATATGTGCGTACACCACACATGATTATCCGGGGTTGGGATTTTGCTCAAATAAATATGTTGTTTGATTTGTTTATATTCAAAGCACTATTTTTTTGGCATATTTAATTCGGTGCAACTATCTTGATCTTCAACACTGATTGTGTTCTCTATATACCATAACATCGCAGGTCTTGTAACAAAAGGTTATCATGGATGTAAATGTCATGGACATTATAAGAAGGCTAGGTGGTCCAAATACCTATGAAATCCAGTGTATGACTTCTCTAGGGTATTCCTCCCAAAAAACCACCCTTATAGAAGAGCAACATCTTTTTTCAATGGTAAACCAAAGAGAACCCAAACGCCTGAAATAATAACATCGGATGACTTGATTAGGGCATATGACGGAGAGAAGGAGAAGTAAATACCAGAGATGTTGGATTCAAATGGGGAACCTATGTTTAATGATCCTGAATTCTTTGACACCTATGTTGATAAAATTACCAAAGGGATGAAAAGGAAATCGATGTTTTATGAGCTCTCGTATTGGGAGCATATTAATATTGCCCACTTACTAGATCCCATGCATATATTTAACAATGTTTCTAGTTCATTGTGGACTAACATATCATCCAAAAGAAGGACAATTTGTCTTCCAGGAGAGATTTATTTTTTCAAGTACTAAAAATAATCATTGGCCAAGACAAGAAAATAGAGGAGAGGATGGCCACTCTTTTTCATTTAAAAAAGGCGATGTCCTATGGATTTTGAAGAAATAAGATCTTAATTTGGCAAAGGAAGTTGTATTGGGCATGAAGGCCCCTTATTTTTATGGGTCTTCTTTACGGTGCTTCTTCACTATAGATGAAAAGTTGTCGAGTTTGAAATCACATGACTGTCTCAACCTTCTAAGGGTACGTATAATGTCAAAAAAATGTTTTCATTATCTGTTTATATCTTTTACCACACAAGTTAAAATGTAATTAATTATTTGTGTTTACTTTGTAGTGTCATTATTCGTTGTTGGTGTGTGGGTGTGTGAATCGTGACTTTCCCAATGACTTCTGGCATGCCATATCTAGACTATTTTCATTTGTATGGTGGATCACATCAAATGAGATTTACATTGCTAGCATTCCTCGGTGGCGTCAAGAGATAACATAGATTGCTTGTATGTTTGAGAAGGAACTTCCATCGATCGAGTTTCATTGATTTGCATATTCATCTTCTAATTCACCTAGTTGATGAAGTTAAATTAGTCATGGTGGTCTCATGTCGTTGGATGTTATTCTTGGAGAGATACATAAAAAAATTGAAGGGATTTGTTCGACAGAGATAAAAAACCAAGGGGTCTATGGTAGAGGCGTACATAGTATATGATTCATTCTATAATACTAGTGAGTGCATCAAGCAAATCAACCATGCACCAGGTGCAATTATTTGGGATGATGAACGTGATGAGGACAAAAGGGAAGGGGAGTTACTCGAAATGAAAGGAAAAAGGTGCATGATAATGAGTAAGTCACTTATATTTCGATCTTCACATTTCCACGTAGTAACTATTCATAACAAAAATCTATATTTCATCCCATACGTGCTAAATGTGGTTTTGTTTCCATGAATATAATAGCAAATTCATAAATTGATGCAATCAATAACTTCATTCTTTACAATGCAAAGGAAAATCAATTGTGGATTTCATTGTATGCAATTGTGGATTTCATTGTATGAAGAGAATAGGAGGAAATGGGACATTGACAAAAAATAATTAAGACAGTTGCACGGTAGAAGCATGCCTTTTCCAGATCATTTAAAGTAAAATATTCCAATGATCTATCCCAACAGTTGGGTTGCATGCCAAGTTAGAGTTAAATATGGTGCATCCGTTCATTACCCACATGAAGAGGAGGATGCGCTAAACATTGGGATTGGGTGCAGCAACTCGATAATAAAATATTTATGTACATTTCTAACTTTATAATGCAACTTTGAATCATAACATCTATATTTAATATATTAATTCTTGGTTTATTAGACATATGACACCATCATTTGTTAACTTTTCTTATAGGTGCATTCGCTCCCATCTATGTGGGATTATGGACATCATTTTCACATTGAGGATGTTGATAATGGATGTGTTACACAAGACTGTGGAGTGGAAGTTGAGTTTGACCAATCTAGTCATGCTAGCCACCATGATCGAAACCTGATAGGAGCGATGTTGGGTTATGTTGGAACGATATAAGAAATCATTCAAGTTATTTTTAGGTGCAGGTGGTGGGACACATTCAACAAGAATAATGTAAAGGAATATCATGATAGTGGGTTTATATGTATCAACTCTAGAAAGATGTGGGATGAAAGTAAGGAGCCTTATAATTTCTGAAAACACTGTAACCAAGTATTCTTTTACCTAGATGTGTTGGATAGAGATTGGTGGTTCATATTAAGAGACAGCGCTAAATCTAAACATGATTTTTAGAAAAACGATGTTAGAATTCCAACCAAGGAAGATAATGAGGGTGATGGCAACAGAGAGTGATATGTACATGTTTTATTTCATCATTTACAGATTGAGGTATCATTTTGTTACTGTTATCTTTGATTGTCTAATTATATTTTTTTATTTTCATGTTATGATGGTGGAAATGGAAAGTTGATTAATGGATGCAGTGTTTAAAAAATTTCAATTGGTTAGCAACCAATATGATGTGAAATATGGTTTATGTCGATGAAATAATTGTATGGAATGATTATATGTCATTGTCCAAATTACTCATATTATGTCTTGTGTATACATATAAATACACCATCAAAACAACTTACATTATTCAATTTTATTTTTGTGAATGTAAAGGGTAGCATATTCTTGCAGACTTGAGGGTGTTCTCTAATTTATATATTAATATTCCAATGTTTGTATTTTATGATTTTTTGTTATAAATAATGTTAATAATTATAACTGCATTAATTTATGACATTTATGCTATATTAATGTAATGTTTTTTAATTATATGATTCGATTAAGTTGAATTAATGTATGGCCTTGATAACAATGAAATTTACAAAAAAAGTTAAGGTGCTCTACAATGACTTAATTTATGGCCCTGATAACAATAAAATTTACATGAAATGTAAGGTGCTCTCTAATTTCTCCATCAATATTTGAATGTTTGTATTTCATGGTGTTTTTGTTATAAATAATGCTAAGAATTATAATTGCATTAATTTATGACACTTTTGTTATATTTTTGCAAAAAAAATAATCGAATGGAAATAAGAGAGAAAAAATTACTTTAAGGATAAAGGTGTAGGTGTGGAATCTTCTCTAGGAGAAAAAAACGGCTTTAAGAGAGAATATTATTTTCCCTTTGTAATAGAAGAATTAAATATGTTATATTTATTAAGCTGGATTGAATTCATTCATCTATATATTTCGAGGAGGTTAAACATTATCTTAGAGTTGGTTGAAACAATAAGGATTTATATAAAGAAGTTAACAAAGATGCATGCTTAATAATATTTATTCACCTTATTTTATGGTTTGTAAATAGGTATGTAGTTTTGATTTGTAAATTAAAGCCATGGTTGTATATTTCACTAAAAACATTTCATATATGTATCAATATATAATAATTGATTTAGAATTTATTAATTAACGTAAATTTATAATAACATAATTCTATGTTAATTTAATTTATATAACTAATATGAATCTATACTATTTTAGAAATTAGATATGTTCATTGACAAACTCGATGACATGAATATTTGATATCTTAAATCTTGAATAGTTTTGAAATTATTATTCAAAACAAAAATATTCTAATGTTATTAAAAAAATATCGCAAATAAAAATATTAGCAAAGTAATAAAACAATCCTTTAAAAATAATAACATTAACAAAGTAATAAAACATCAATAATTAATTGCAATTCTTTGAATACTACCTAGTTTTAAACCTCATTTTTAGAGGGTATAAAATGTGTTCCTTGAATATGGATTATTGTTATATAATATGATGAAGATCATCATGATTAATAATAATAAGTTTGGAAACCTAGAATGCGAATGACATGTGCGCGATTCACATGGGTCATATATCGCAAGGGACACATGGAAACAACACTAGAATCGAAATGAAGGAAGGAACACTGGAATTAAATGCCTAGTGTGTCAAGCTACCATCCAACCCCGTGGGTAGTTGGGACATCTAGTTGATGCTACAGTCATCGATCCAAAGAGTTATCACCTACACGTGTTGGCTCAAGGATTAATAAATCCAACTAGAAGCATTATGGAGCCCGTTGACCTCCAGAATTTTGGCATGATCCTCTCCCTAGTGTTGTTAGTATTCTCCTATGTCTACCAGGAAGGAAAACATTGGGTGGAAATGCCATGACAACGTGACACTCCAAGGATGGGTATCTCTAGTCGGGGTGGAGCCAGGTGTAAAGTTAACCTGGGTGCTACGGATGGATACATGTCTCAAATATTTATGCCAGTAAGGTGCATGATCGACAAATGGGACTCTCATGTCATCTCTGAACATCTGGATTCGAGGAGAAATGGTGGAAAAATCAACCACTACTGGATGATCAAGAACATGATGGGGATGTTTATGGAAGGTTTGACAAATAAATGGATTGGATCAAGAGACATGGTGTAGAGGATACAAACTTGTCTCAACTAGATCGACGAGCACTTGAACAACCTGGAGACAAATTTCAATCGGTGGGATTATACCATTACTTGCAATGATGAAGAAATGGCTGGTGGTAGGAATATGGAGCATCATGGCATGTGTAGGGAGACATCCACAGCAGCAGAAAGATCCACTGCACTAGTGCAGGAGAATCAGGGCAACACTCGGCTAATGATGTTAGTGAAGTGTGTCTATGAGGCCTCCAATAGTGTCATAGCAGCACAACCGCTTCAGAAGCTACAACCTTCCAGCCACCTAGCACATGATGTTGAATATGGACCCTATCCCATCCTATAGAAGGTGCTGGAAGCTATAGATGGGGATGCCATGTCCTAAACTCTCCACCACCATCCCTGGTTCTATATGTGACTTTCAATTTTTATGGATATCTCTGATTTACAAATGTTTTGTTTTCAAGTAAGTTCTCAGTATTAATTATATTCTATGTAATAATTTGGTTGGGGGATATTGTTGATGTAATTGTAACTTCGGAATGTATTCGCTTGTATTTCTTATGTTTTGTACCCTAATGTTTATTCCGAGAAGTGTTTGTAATGTAATTAAGTCATGTCATGCCCCAATGTTCTGATTGGGATCTTCTATAATGTAAACAAGTCATGTCAAGGCATTGTGGGTAACCCTCCTATTGATCAAGGGTTAAATTCACCGTAGTTGCAAGGCCCTAGGGTTGTTAGACTCACCTAGTGAATTCGGCCCTAGTGAGTTATTGTCAAGTTGATAATAAGTCTAAATAGAGAGTGAACCTCTCTATTTATCACACACTCACTCACACTTAGTTGTAGCGCATAGCTGAGGGAGAAGAAGTTGTTGGGTCTAGAAAGAAAGAGCCTACTGCTATCGAAATATCATCTTACTATTTTGCGGTTTTACTTTTGGTGTTGATTCTCTCTCTGAGGAAGTTGTGGGGTTTTATCCATTTATAGTTTCCCTGAGGAAAAGCACTGTGTTCATTGTCTCTTGTGTTTGATTGATATGCTTGTTATTCTCTCAGTTAAAGATCCTAATATAATGCTAGCTTAAATGTTAAAAATCTAACATGGTATCAAAGCTAACCTGAGAAGAAGACACTGTGTAGCTGTGGAAACTAGGGCTTCCTACTTTTTGGATCTCTCTCCACGTATTTTCAGCAAAATAAGGTTGGGATGGCTATCCTTCCTAGGGCACATCTTTCTGTTGAAAACGAATATGATTTTGAGCTTTTTCAGTTTTGGACCCGACACTACTGCTGAAAATTAGGGCTTCCACAGAAGTGGAATTTTTTAGTGATCCCACACCTGGATTAATATCCTCCTCAAAATAGAAGTTTAGATATCAATATCAAAGCATTTGGTTGGACAGAACTCCGGGAAAGTCAAACCCTAATCTGCTCCTGAACCAGCACTATAGAAATTCAGCTCCAAATCCAAATCCGACATCTTGACCTGGTAAGATCCAAATCTTTTATATTTCCATTTGAGGTTCTTAGTTAAGATGTCTCATCATACCAATCTTGATGAAAATCTTGAGGGAGCTGATAAATTCCAAGCCTGGAAGTATAGGATCTCCTTGGTCCTGGAAGAAAATGAGTTGGACTCCTACATCAATGAAGAGGTTCCAGTTCCAGAGGAAGATGAGGCTAAGACATTACATAAGAAGAATTTGGTTATGGCTAAGAGGATTATTGCTCATTCAATCAAGGATCACCTCATACCACAGATGTCCTCCCTCAAGACACCTAAATCTATGTTTGATGCCCTTACCAAACTGTTTGAAGGGAATAACATAAACCAGAAGATGACTTTGATGAACCAGTTGAAGAATGTAAAGATCCAGAATGAGGAGACCATCCAGTCATAATTTAAAAGGGTCTCCCAGATAAAAGAACAACTTGAAGCAGTAGATGAAGAAGTGGAGAATGCATAAATTGTGATGACATCCTTGAATGGTCTCCCTAGATCATGGGATTCTTTCATCCAAGGAATCTGTGCTAGGAAGAATCTAATCAAGTTCAGTAGACTATGGGAATAATGCTCACAAGAAGAAGCTCAAATAGTATCTTGAGAATAAAATATGGGAAGTGAAGATCAAGCTCTCACAGTACACTCCAAGAAAGGTAAAAGGGAAAATCATCATCACCAAGGTAAGCATTCTCATCAGAAAGATAATTTTGTGAAAAAGGATCCATCCAAACTCAGATGCTATACATGCGATGAAAGAGAACACTTTGCTAGAAATTGTCCCATGAATAAGAGTGGATCTAAGAAGAAGAAGAAATCCAAAAGAAGACATCATGCTCACACTGCTGAGGATGATGATCCTCCCAGAAAGAGAGTAAAACAATAAAGTGAAGACTCTTCAAGTGATGAAGAATATGCTCTCATCTCCGCTCTCACAGGAACTGTCACACATGGAAGCAAAGATTGTCTTATTGATAGTGGGGCTTCCAAACACATGACAGGATTCAAGGAATCATTTGAGAAACTATCCAAACATAATTCACCCCATAAGGTGAAACTTGGGGATGACTACCAATATCCCATAAAAGGTAGTGGTGAATCCTCATACAAGCTAGACTCTGGAAAGTCTATGAAAATGAAGGATGTCTTGTTTGTACCAGGACTTAAGAATAATCTTCTCTCCATATTGGCACTAGATGCAAAAGGCATGAGGGTTGCATTTGTAGATGTCCAAGCCCTCATGTGGCCAAGAGGAAAGACTATTGATGATGCAATACTAATTGGAGAACAAGAAGGAGGATTATACAAATTGAAGGTCCATCCAGAACAAGATTTGGTCCATGACACAGTAGAGCCAAATCAACTTTGGCATACAAGGATTGCACATGTGCACTACAAAGCACTACCACTTGCTAGCAAAGTTGTTGAAGGACTTCCAGAAACACAGTCAAAACATGATGGAGTTCAAGAGTTTGATGAGGAGAAAAATGAGCGTGAATTCTAGGCTTGAGGGAGGAGGGAAGTTTTAAATTTTAATTTTCTTGATATGATGTGATTATAGTCATTGTTACGTTCCTACATGATAGATAGTATTTGGTTTTATTAATAAAAATGCAGAACATTTAAATATTTCATAATCTTAAGTTGGTCATAATAAAAATTTAATTTATTTATTTGAGTTATTGTTTTCTTAATGAAGATGTAATTTTTTATATTTTTATTTATTAATCAAATATTAAAACAAGTTTTTTTTTTCAGATGAAAAAAGCATTCCTTGATATTCTATTGAATGAAAGGTAATTGGGTACATCATCAAATAATATCAGATCCAAACATGTGGCATCTAATCGCTATCCAAAAATAAATCAACAACTTTTACAAAGAAGAAGGTACTCTCTTTGAACCAGCTACTAATAATACCCAGGCATTATGTACTAGAAATGTTCCTCTCATAATACTCATTGTAGAACTATCAGCCAAATATGTCCCTAAAGAAGATAATAAGAGCCCAGAGGCATTATCCAAGTTAGGGCTTGGGTCCTCTCAAATACTCAATAGGTATGACTAATCATCTTACTCCAAACATGCTCACAAAGGAGCCAAAACTCAAAGACCGGCCTGCCTTAGGCAGATCAGAGCAATGCTCTCAAAAAAGCTGAAGTTCAACTTCCCCAAATAGCTCACCTCCACATATTTCAGTAAAGGTAAGATGGCCCGAAGCCATATGAAGCCCTCCCTTGGATAATGTATATTCCCTCATATTATATTCCCTATAGACATGGCTGAAATCCACGAATGTGGATGACGATATAAGATTTTTGGTGTTGTCGCACCAAGCCTCCATGTTCACAATAACAAGAGTGGATTCTTCCTTTGCCCAATTTATAATCACAAAGGAATCGTCAAAGACATGTAGATATGGTAATACAATATCTTTGGCAATGTACAATAATGCCCAGAGCACCAATAGCGCAGCTCTTGTATTAGTGTTGTGTCCACAACCTAATTTAATAGAGAGATAATGATGTTCATTAATCAAGATACATACACTCGCACTTCCAGTTGAATCTGCCATAGCTCCATCATAGAATTCCATAGGAAATAGTTTAATTGGAGGATCTCCAATATTCCTGACTTTAGACCTTTCTACTTGAGGCACGTGATGAATTGAAACCTCTAACATAATCCTATGACAGAGTCTGGTAATATTAGGTTCTTTATTCTAAAAAATATGTTTGTTTCTAGTCTTCCAAATATTCCAAATGAAAAAAATAGGTAGATACAAAAGTTCCCTGTCCTTTGAGAACCAACTGATAAGGTTCCCTGAAAGGGTCAAATCTGACCAATCCAAATGAACATCAAATATACTGTCTAAGATGTGTAATACCTCTTGTGAGAAGGGGCGGTCAACAAACATATGATCTATTGATTCAACATTTGTCTTACATAGGCTACATCTATTAGGACCGAGCCATCCCCTTTTACATAGGTTGTCCCAAGTATTTATTTTCTTATTAAATTCCAGCCAAGTAAAGCACTCAAGTTTCTGCGGGATATTGAATTTCCAAACCTATGAGAGAATACAATCTGAAGATAGAGGCAAATATTCAGACATAATGTGTTCAAAGAAGTTTAAGTGAGATTTAAGTAACCAACACGTTGAGGCCACAACTCAAATCTTACTTAAAACAATCATTTCCTTAGAACATAAACCTAAATGGGAACCTATAAAATTAATCTTGCTATAGAGATACTCATGAAACCTTCCCCTTTGAACATCCTCAGACACCAAGCAAGATGCCTACATACTCATGGAACCTTTCCCTTTGAACATCCTGAGGCACCGAGCAATATGCCTAAAATCTTAGGGGAATTCACACCGTTTTCCTTAGGACATAAACCTAAATGGGAAGCTCTAAACTTAACCTGGCTATATAGATACTCATAGAACCTTTCCATTTGAACACCCTTAAAACCCAAGTAAAATTATTATTATTACCTTCAAATGTCATGTACGAACAAAATACAAATTATATTATTATTATTATTGACAAAATACACTTATATTATCTTTCTTATAAATTTTTGATTAGAACATTCTCTTCCAATTCTTATATTCATGTTGTATTCAAAAATATTATTGTAAAACATTGTTCTATTCAGAATAAACAAAACAAGTTAAGTTGGTGAAATTGGAGTGTTTCTATTGTTTTTAAATGTTTGCACACTACAAATCAACTTACCTAGAAGCGAAATAATTGATTATTAAATATTATTATCACCATGGGATCAAATCAAATGGTCCACCTGATATATAGAGTGTATTAAAACTATTTATGGTCAAATGGCCCACCTTATATATAGAGTGTATTTATCCAAATTAACATATTTAATAAAATTAAAACTTTAAAAATTAATTAAGTTTTTTTAATATTTTTTAGCTTTTCCAAATCAAGTTGTCCCCCTAATCAAATCGAAGTGGCCTATAGTAAACCAAACTTGTTATTGCAGTTGACCATGTTTAGTAGTGTTGTATTTTTGGTTAAATAAATTATATTTTAAAGTTCTCTCTTAATAAACTCATCTAAATCCGGAGCAACCCAAGTTTTGTCTTTAAATGAAATTGAAAATATAGGATTCCCTACCATGACTGTTGGTTATGTTCTTGTCTGAGGTTGCATCTCTTTAATATCTTGTTTTATAATTTAATTTTTTCACTTCCATTAAATTTTCATGGAAAAGGACACATAATATGGGTTCAAAATTAGAACATGTTCAAGCCAACTCATCTAGACATTTCAACTCAATCCAAACATGTACATTGATTATTTGTTGCTCTATTTTTATGAAAAAATTAAATTTAACTTATAAAGAATTAATGAATTTAAGGTTTTTTTATTATACAAATTTAAAGATAAAAAATAAATTGGAATTTTTTCATGTGTTAATGTTGGGTTAGTGAAAGTGAAGTGTTGATATTGATTTCAGGAAGGTTCAAGCTTTCAATCATTGATGCCCTTTTGTTTGTAATGGTCTTATGGATGTAACAAGTAATCAATGAGGAAGGAATGTATTTATTGCCACATGCCTTGATTTGCAATTTCTATAGTCCTTGGCCCTTGTTGAAAGAAAATCCAATTATAGATAGAGTTGAATTGAGGATCCCTCATGCTAGACACAATGCTTGTCCACCAAATTGTGAAAAGGTTTCTTCATCTTATAATTTGTTTAAGAGGATGAAAATATACAAGACTTTTAATCAAATAACCCTAGTTTATGGAGGGTGCAGATCTCTTTAGAAGTGATGGTACCCTAAATTTAATCCACGTATGAAATTATTGTTGGAGGACTTGATATGGGTTTACTTTCCTAGTTTACTTTTATAGGATTGAGATATCGAGACTCTTAGAGCCATTGGCAATTCTTTGGGTAGGTTCATTACCATCAGTGTAAAAACTAACAGTGATATTTCTAATCATGTGCTTGGATATATTTTTGCATTGATTCATGACCAGACATTCTTTCCAAATTGCATCGAAGAGCATAGACAAAAGTTGGACACAATATTTTGGACTATGCAAACATTGTTTTCCCATGCAAAAAAATTTTTGAACACATGCATGTGGTGGCCTTGTGTCCAATGGAAAAATCTTCACATACTACCAAAGGGAAAGACAATAAGCCTTCCCAATGGAAAGATTCAAATATGGGATGCCATTGGGTGGAACCCAAGATGGCTTCAACATTACCTACATCCAAAAATTTAGTCACTAATATTATTTCATATTGGCATAGATACGGCGGAGACACTAATATGGTCGTCATTCTGAAGGCAACTTCTCTTGTACTGGTTTCAAAATCATAAGACTCTCATGGGAAAGGGAAGAGGTGACATAAATCAAATTATTTATATTGGGAAACGTATACAATGATAGTATCGTCCATTGCAACACCGCAAGTAATGGTGTTAAGTACCCCATCAATAAACAAATAAGGGGTTGGTTGGATTGAATGCAAGAGAAAAAAAGGGAATTTGGTTTGAAATCCATAGTCAGATTTAGTTTTTTTTTCAAGGAAAAAATATCACAATTCATTATAAAAAATAAATAACATTCTTTACAGTCATATAGACCTCATCTATATCTTCACCTATTGATAGTTTGTGAGTATAAAAACTCAAGAGAAACTCTATCCTAAAGGACTTGAATTTTTCAATAGTCATTTTATTTGTGCTTACAACACCCATAAAAACCACTAAAAAATATGTTATTAATGGATAACAACAAAAATGAATAAGCCCCACAGATCATAGATAATGTTAGCAATTGGGGTTGCATAGTTTAGACAGAGATGGGACCTGGATCATCCTCCATGATGGTGTCATTTTGGCATTCCCATTTTTTCCATTCACCATAACCCAATAAGATACCATCCTTTGATAAATGATCTACAATTTGATTCATCTCTCTGAAAACATGTTGGAAGGAGATTTCCCAAAATTTAAAGACAATTATGACCAACTCTTAAGAAATAGGCCTAAGATATATATTCCTCGGTGGTATGTGATATTTTATCCAATTAATGATCAATAAAAAGTCACCAAAAACTTGAAGGGTCACCAAAAAAATATTCATGGTGTTATACATCCCAAAATGGCCATCATATCCCACTCACAATCCAAAAGATTCCATCTATAAGGCCTATGTGATGGAATTGAGCCCCGCACAAAGTTAAGGGTCATTTATGGGTGATTATGGGTAAATGAAGCGTAATTAAGGGTTGATTAGTGATCATTGAAGGGTAATTTGTGGTCAATTACGGGTAATTTAGGGGTAATTATTACGTAATGAGTTGTGGTAATTAGGGGTTAATAGGGGGTCAATTAGGGGATAATTAGTGGTAATTAGGGGTTAATATGAGGTCAATTAGGGGGTAGTTAGGGGATAATTAGTGGCAATTAGGGGCAAATTATGAGTTAACTAAGGGTAATTATGGGTCAATTATGGGTAAATAGGGTCCATTTATCCCAAGGGATTAACTAAACCAAGGTTTCCCATGATGTTGGGAATTTAGTTAGGTTCATGGCGGCATGTTCCCATTTCAAATCCTTGTGTGTGAGGTACACTAATCTACATCTATGGGTTTACTAGGGAATATGCCATATATGAATGTTTAGAAGCATCCCTTGGGTTTCTCCATGAGATTTTCCTTCTAAAAAAGTAGGGACAATTTAGAGGGTATCAAGGGTTAATTAGTGGTAAGCATGGATTATTTAGGGGTAATTAGTGGTCAAGTTGTTGATGTATTTATAACTTCGGAATGTATTCACCTATGTATATTATGCCTTGTACCTCGATGTTTATTTCAGGATGTGTCTGTAATGTAATTGAGTCATGTCATGCCGCGATGTTTCGATTGGGAGGATATATAATGTAAACAAGTCATGTCAAGTCATTGTGGGTAACCCTCCTATTGATCAAGGGTTAAATTCCCCGTAGTTCTGGGGCACTAGGGTTATTAGACTCACCTAGTGAAGTCCGCCCTAGTTGGGTTTAGTCAAGTCGGGAATTAGTATAAATAGAGAGCTTTCCTATCTATTTGATACACACTCACTCACACTCAGTTGTAGCGCATAGCTGAGAAAGAAGAAGACACTGGGCCTAGGAAGAAAGAGGTTATTGTTGTTGGGAGATCATCTTACTGTTTTGGGATTTTCTATTTTGGTGTTGATTCTATCTCTGAAGAAGTTGCGGGGTATTCTCCATTTATTGTTTCCCCAAGGAAAAACACTGTGTTCATTGTCTCTTGTGTTTGATTGTTGTGCTTGTTATTCTCTCAGTTAAATACCCCAATATAATGCTAGCTTAATGTTAAAAATCTAACATGGTATCAGAGCTAACCTGAGAAGAAGAAACTCTGCAGGTGCGGGAACTAGTGCTTCCTACTTTTTGGATCTCTCTCCACATATTTTTAGCAAAAGAATATTGGAATAACTCTCCTCCCTAGGATGCATCTTTCTGTCGAAGCAGAATCCAATTCTGAGGTTTTTCAGTTTTGGACCCAACACTGTTGCAGGAAATTAGGGCTTTTCATAGAAGTGGAATTTTTCAGTGAGCCCAGGCCTGGATTGATCTCCTCCCCAATATCAAATTTAGGGATAAAAATCAAATCATTTGGTTGGACAGAACTCCAAAAACGAAAAACCCTAATCTGCTCCTGAACCAGCACTGCAGAATTTTAGCTCGAGATTCAGATCTGACATCTTGACCTAGTAAGATCTAAATATTTTGTATTTCCATTTTAGGTTCTCAGTTAATATGTCTCATCATACCAAGCTTGATGAAAATCTTGAGGGAGATAACAACTTTTGAGCCTGGAAGTATAGGATCTCCCTGGTCCTGGAAGAGAATGAGTTGGACTCCTACATCAATGAGGAGATTCCAATTCCAGAGGGAGATGAGGATAAGTCCTTACACAAGAAGAAGTTGGTTATGGAAAAGAGGATCATTGTTGATTCAATCAAGGATCACCTCATACCACAGGTGTCCTCCCTAAAGACACCTAAAGCTATGTTTGATGCCTTAACCAAATTGTTTGAAGGAAAGAACATAAACTGGAAGATGACCTTGAGGAACCAGTTGAAGAATGTGAAGATCCAGAATGCAGAGACCATCCATTATTACTTTACAAGGGTTTCTCATATCAAGGAACAATTGGAAGTAGTAGATGAAGAAGTGGAGAATGCAGAGATTGTAATGACCACCTTGAATGGTCTCCCTAGGACATGGGACTCTTTCATTCAAGGGATCTGTGTCAGAAAGAATTTAGTCATGTTTAGCAGAGTGTGGGAAGAATGCTCTCAAGAAGAAGCTCAGATAGCAGCTCAAGAAGAGAATATGTGAAGTGAATATCAAGCTCTCATGGTACAATCCAAGAAAACCAGATCCAGCCATCACAGAAGTAAGTACTCTAATCAAAGGAATAACTTTAGAAAGCCTAGAGATAATTCTAAGTTCATTTGCTATACATATGATGAAAGAGGACACTTTTCTATAGATTGTCCTAAGAACAAAAGTAGCTCTCACAAGAAGAAGGGAAACAAGAGAAGACATCATGCTCATGCTGCAGAGGATGATGAACCTTCCACAAAGAGAAATAGACAAGACAGTGATGATTCTTCAAGTGATGAAGAATCTGTTCTAATTTCCGCTCTCACGGGAAATATCACACATGGCAGTAATGATTGGCTTATAGACAGTGGTTCTTCCAAGCACATGACAGGATTCAAGGAATCCTTTGTGAAATTATCTAAACATGAATCACCTCACAAGGTGAAACTTGGAGATGACTACCAATATCCAATAAAAGGTAGTGGGGAATCCTCCTATAAGATAGACTCTGGAAAGTCTATCAAGATGAAAGATGTATTGTTTGTACCTAGACTAAAGAAGAACCTCCTCTCCATCATTAGAGGAATTTTGGGGTCTAAAATGGGCCTCCTAAGGAAAATAATAAAATAATAGTTAAAATAATAAAATAATAGTTAAAATAATAAAATAATATTGATTAATTTTGGAGGAAGAAAGAAAAAAACTACTTTTTGTGTTCGTATTTTCGACATATCTCCCTGTGTTTTTACTCAAATTTCGATTGGGAGAGCTCGTTGGATGCGGAATTTGATTCTGAATCCAACGAGTACCCACACTGCATACTTTTGACGAACCCCGCTACCCCAAAAACAAGAAATACCTGAAAAATGTGATGATGACATCATCATCACATTTTTTCAGGTATTTCTTGTTTTTCGGGTAGTGGGGTCCATCAAAAGTATGCAGTGTGGGTACTCGTTGGATGCGGAATCAAATTCCACATCCAACGAGCTCTCCCGATCGAAATTTGAGTAAAAACACAATGAGATATGTCGAAAATACGAACAAAAAAAGTAGTTTTTTTTAATGACAAATATGTCAATTCAACCATTATGGTTGACTTATTTTATTGAAATTATATTGGTTCTTGAATTCCAACTCACAAAAACTTATTTTGGCACGTTTTCTTATAAGGCCCATTTTAGACCCCAAATTTCCTCTAATGATATGCATTAGATGCGAAAGGAATGAGGGTTGCATTTGTAGATGGCCAAGTCCTTATGTGGCCAAAAGGAAAGTCTTTCGATGATGCAGTAGTGATTGGAGAACAAGAATGAGGACTATACAAATTGAAGGGACAACCAGAACAAGCTTTGGTTCATGACTTGGTAGAACCAAATGAGCTTTCGCATAGAATACTTGCACATGTGCATTACAGAGCACTACCACTTGCAACTAAAGCTGTTGAAGGTCTCCCAAAAATGCAGACAAAACATGAAGGTGTATGCAAAGGATGTGCAAAAGGGAAGAACACAAAGAAGACATTTCTAATTAGCAAGAGCAAGGAGAAAGAAATATTGGAAATCATCCACTCCAATGTATGCAATCCAATGTCATCCAATTCACTAAGAGGGTATGCATACTATGTTTGTTTTATTGTTGATTTTTCTAGGAAGACATGGATCTACTTCATGAAGAACAAAGATGAAGTATTCAGCAAGTTCAAGGAATTCAAAACCTTGATAGAGAACCACACTGAAAATAAGATCAAGACTTTTCGATCAGGTAATGATGAATAATTCACATCAAATGAATTCAAAGAGTTGTGCAAAGACTCAGGGATCAAGAGGGATTTTTCCACTCCATATAATCCACATCATAATGGGATTGCAAAAAGGAATAATAGGACTATCATGGAAGCTGCAAGAGCAATGCTTCATGATCATGATCTTCCTATGCATCTTTGGGCAGAAGCTGCCAGAACAGCGGTGTATGTACAAAACCGTACTCCACACAAAGTACTCGAGAACAAGACTCTTGAAGAATTATTCTTTGGCAAGAAACCAGAAGTCAGCCATCTCAAAATATTTAGTTGTCCTGTGTACATACACATTCTGAAATAAAAGAGGATGAAGTTAGATCCTTCATGAAAGAAGGGTATATTTGTGGGATACTCTGAAAGCTAGAAGGCTTACAGAATATACTTCCCAGGGTTCAAGAAGATTGACATCAGCAGAGATGTAACATTTGACAAAGATTTAGCCTACATCAAATCCAGGAAGAAATCGGCTGAAGAACCTGAAGAAACAAGAGAACCCAGAATTCATGACATAATCATGAACAAAGAAATTCAAGAAGAAGATCGAGAATTTGAAGAACCTAAAGAACCTATAGATCCACCTCTGGAGAAGAATCCTCATAAGAGGAAACCTTCTTGGGTACGTGAAATTATCCAAGGTGCAGAAAGATATGGAGCTTTAGAACAAACACCCAAAGGAAGAAAGAGAACTAGATCTTGCTCTAGTTACGTAGCCTTACTATGTGACATTATTGATAAAGAACCTTCCAACTATGAAGAAGCGAAAGAACAGAAAGAATGGAAGGATGCTATGATCAAAGAGTATCAATCGATCATGAAGAATGATGTTTGGGATATTTTCCCAAGACCATAAGGGAAGTCCATTGTAACTTCCAAATGGATCTACAAGATCAAGCATGCTATAGATGGTAGCATCGAGAAATATAAATCAAGATTCATGGCTCGTGGTTTCTCTCAGAAAGAAGGAATAGATTATAAAGAAACCTTTGCACCTATATCCAGATACACTTCCTTTAGATCAGTACTTTCTCTAGCTGCAGTGATGAAATGGAATATACACTAGATGGATGTCAAGATTGCTTTCTTGAATGGTGTAGTAGAAGAGGAAGTGTATGTGGAATAGCCACTCGGTTTTGAGACACATGACAAGGAGTCTCATGTGTGCAGATTGAAGAAAGACCTGTACGGTTTGAAATAGGCACCCAGGACATGATACGGTAGAATTGATGGTTTCCTATCCAGTGTGGGCTTTACCAAAAGTAAAGCAGATTCCAACCTTTACGACAAGGTTGAATATGGCAACCCAATGATACTCCTACTGTATGTGGATGATCTGTTTGTAACAGGTATGGATGGGTTGATTTCTGACACGAAGAGTAAACTTGCTACTAAGTTTGAAATGAATTACTTGGGTATGATGCACTATTTCTTAGGCATGGAGGTGTGGCAGAATGTGTATGGAGTCTTGCTTGGACAAGGGAAGTATGCAGTAGATATTCTGAAGAAATTCGGGATGATGGACTGCAAGGCCATAACCACACCTATGACATCTAACCTAAAACTATTAAGTGATGCTTCATCAGAAGCAGTTGATGCTACGATGTATCATCGGATGATTGGGTCCTTGATGTACCTGATGAACACGAGACTATATATTTGCTTTGCTATGAACACCTTAATCCAGTTTTTAATAGATCTGATACATGTTCACTTGATTGCTGCAAAGCATATTCTAAGGTACCTGAAGGGTACAGTTGATTATGGGCTCACGTATGAGGGGAATCAAAAGATTAACCTAGAGGGTTATGTTGATTCAGATTGGGCAGGAAGTGCCATCGATAGGAAGAGCACTTCAGGATGTTGCTTCAGTATGGGATCAGGGGTGATCTCTTGGTGTGAATTTTTCTAGATCATGTCACAAGAAAGCTGAGGAATAAGTTGTCAAAGAGAAAGGAGAACAATGGATACAAGTTCAAAAAACAAGTTTAGCAAAGTAGGGAAATAAATTAAAGGGAAAAAGAGGAGAAATGGGGTTGGGTAGTAATTCCACCGAACATAAGCAGAATGAAATTGGAACAGATTTGAAGGAAATAACATCACAAAACAATTTTGAAGTGTTGAGAAATCCAGAAGAACAAGTGCTCATAGTGCTTGAAGAGGGAGAAGTTCAACAATATTAAGATCAGATAAGAGAATAAAATAAAGAATCAACTGATTCATATCTTGGTAACTCCTGCTCAGTGCTGGTGGATCCCCCCCCCCCCCACATATGCAGAAATGGAAAAAAAGAAACCTATGGTGTTACAGAGAAATTCCTATGGCTTGGGGTACCACAACAGACAGCTTTGACTCCAGAAATCAATATTTCCCAATATGCAATAGAAATAAAATATCTAACACTAAAGGATCAGACCTCGTACCTTATTCCGGACGGTTGAAGTAGATCCCCGTTGAGCTTTCCAATCTTCAGCTTGAATTGATATAGTACTTCCTCAACAACAAGTAAACAATACAAGCATACTATATATCATCGTGTTAGATCTATTCTAGCATATATAATCAATAATGTAAAAGCATTTGACATATTCCAATGGATACAATATTTAATCAAATACACATCATTGGACAGGAAAATATAGTTCTTATTAATATGAATCAGATATTACAAGATAGATACAACCTCTGACGACACGTCTGCGAACCGGAGAAACTGAATCCTCCACTTGGGCCTCCACCACCTCAATCCTCCATCTCATGATAGCAAGCTCACTAGCAAAAGGAAAGCTTGGGAAGAACACAAAAGTGCTCCAAAGGTACAAAGGGATGCAAACTCAAGTATAAATTTCGGCAACAATGGACTATAGTTTCTTTGATTTCAATCTCTCTATATGCTTTCAATGTACCAAGGGGTTCCTTATATAGCTTCACAAGGGATAATCAAGGGTCGAATCCGAGTGATCTCAAGGCATATGGAAGGCCAGGAGTCAAAGGAGTCAGATCCATGTCAAGGAAAACTCCAAAAGGATTTGGATTATGCACACATCCCGATGTACACGGTTATAGGGGTCAAACCCGCGTATGTACGGGGTTATCGGGTAAAAAGCCACGTATATCATTTTTCATATAGTTTTAGGGATGATCAAGGAAACATCAAAGGATAAAAAATAGTCCATGGGGTCTATAGAGTTTGCAGCAGGACAGGGGAAGGCCATACAAAGTGTGATTCACCTAGAGTGGTGAAATCTGCTATAACATATGGATAACTTTGGTTCATCCGAAGAAGAATCCCTTGAGAGGTCTTCAAAAAAAGGGTGTAAATCTCTTAAGAAGGTTTGGGAAGAAGAATTCAAATGTCTGACAATGCAAGGAAGTAAATCTACAATAGAGATGTCAATTGGAAGGAATAATCGATCTAGACCTATAAAAGGAGGCCCTCTTCCTTCTGTTAATAATAAATAATGAACATTTTCTCTTGGAATTGCAGGGGACTGGGAAATCCTTCGAAAGATGGAGATCTTAATTACCTAATAAGAATGGCTTCTCTCGATGTGGTTATGCTCCAAGAGACAAAAATAGAAGAATACACTCTTCTTTCCTTAAGCAAAAAGAATGCAGTGAAGGTTGTGAGTGCACAGGGTTCATCTGGTGGACTTTCAACCCTGTGGACAGAGGAATTGTTTTCAATGGAAAACTCATTTGAAACATAGCATTCGATATTTACTGATCTCGAGCATATTCCAAGTAATATCTCTCTAGTTATTTTTAATCTTTATGTACCTATAAATTTTCAAGAGAAAAAAGAATGTTGGAATTCTATGGCATATTTTCTTACTGCAAATGCTCTCTCAAATATCATTGTGGTTAGTGATCTAAACATTACACTGGATCTCAAAGAAAAAAAAGGAGGAGTCTGTGGGAGGGACCCCATGCATAAATCAGTGGAGAATTTCATTTTATTATGGGATCTCTTAGACTTTAAACCAAAAAAAGGCAAATACACCTAGAGTAATAATCAAACAAGAGCAGCAAATTTCTCGGCAAGGTTGGAACTATTCTTGATTCATAGCTCTTTTTTTTATGGAAAGAAATATTATCTCCTCTATTATATTTCCCAAAATTTCTTTATATCATAAACCAATATTCTTGCAGCTTGATGATGAAGAATATCCCAGCTGCATACCCTTTCGGTTTAGTCCTCTTTGGATAGACCGAGATGGTTTTATGAACACAATTACCAAGGCATGGAGTATCCCAGTCATAGGATTTCCAAATTATGTGTGGGAGAGAAAACTAAAAAATATTAAATCAGTGTTAAAGGAATGGGTCAAACATTCTTTTAATAATCTGATCAGTGATAGAAAAAAGGCTCTGGAAAAATTGGAGGAGATTTAATTGGAAATGGAAGAAAAATAAATCACCTCTACTATGTTGGAAAAAGAGAAGAATACTAGAAGAAGAAGAATATTGGAGATTATGATCACCTCTGCATAGTTTAACTCCTTTCAAGCATTTAGGTAGGAAGAAGAATACTTGAGATTGAAGCCTCATAGCATATGGTTGAAATCAAGAGATTGGAATACCTCATTTTTCCACAAATAGTATAGAACCAGACTCTCCCTTAATCATATTTTGGAAATATCCTCTTTGACTGATGAAACATTTAAAGGCATTTCTCAAGTAAAACAGGAAGATGAAGCACATTTTCAATGCCTATTTAGAGAGGATGGCTCAATTAAATCAGATTTAACCTCAGAAATTTTGTCCAACATTCCTTGTTTGGTGACTGAGGAGGAAAATGGAGAGCTAATGAATCCTTTTACAGAGGAAGAGATCATTGATTTTATATGGTCTATGGAACTGGATAAAGCTCCAGGCCTAGACAGATTCTCTTTTCATTTTTATAGAGTTTGTTGGACAATAATTAGAAAATATTTACTGAGGATTATCAAAGCATTTCAATTAAAATCCAAAATTGGTGGATGTACCAACTCCACCTTCCTTGCATTAATTCCTAAAGAAATCAATCCAACTACTTTTGATTGATTCAAACCTATTTCACTTTGCAATGCATCTTATAAAATATTCTCTAAAATATTATCTAATTGGATCAAACCTCTGCTAGGGAAGTTGATTTCACCTCTTCAAGTTGGGTTTGTAAAAGGGAGACACATTCCCAATAATGCGATTCAAGTTTAGGAAGGCATACATTCCATCTTTCAAAGAAAAGAGAAGGGAATGCTAATAAAAATTGATATGGAAAATGCTTTTGATAGGGTAAAACTATCCTTTCTTTACAAAGTTCTTTGTTCATTTGGATTTAGCTCTATATTTATAAATTTGATAAAATATTGTATAGATAAACCTTGGATAGCACCATTAGTAAATGGTGTTGAGTAAAATGGTTGTCAATGATGTCAAAATTGTTAATGAAAGTTAAAGATATGGTGGAAGGATGAAAGTAGAAAAATAACAAAGGAATAACCATGTTATAGGTTACAAGTTGAATAATAAATGAATAACCCTATAGCAAGTTGAACGACTAATATCGATCATCCAAGTAAATCGACGGCTCACAATATTTTTGTTGAATGAACTAACACAAAGGTTAAACACGTTCGAAGTGATAAAGTTTTGCGAAGGACTAATATTGGATGACAGAGGTTAGTCCCACCTTAGATCTAGTGGCTGAGGATCATCTCTGCAAAAGAAAGGAGGAAGTACAAAGTTCAGTGACAATTAAGATCGGACGACTTATATTAGTCCCGCACTAGATCCAACGATTAAGGATTAATTCCGACAATTGGGCAGAAAATCCAAAGTTCCGCAAAAGATCAAGATCGGACAGCTGAGATTAGTTCCACTAAAAGGGATGGACCACATGGAATAAAAATGTGGAAAATGAATTGCGGAAGTGATGCTTAAATATTTTATGAACCTGTAACCCACAATCCGGAAGATCGAAGGTCAGGAAAGACTCCACAAGAGATCAACAGTGCAGAAGAAAAATGTGGAAAGGGAATTATGTAAGTAACCTTTAAATATTTTATGAACACACAACTTGCAACCCACAATCCAGAAGATCGAGGGTCAGGAAAGACTCTGCAAGAGATTGATCGTGTGGAAGGAAGCTTGTGGAAAGGATCTTGCGAGAAAAGGAGCTTGTGGAAAGGATCTTCTGGGAAGTCGAGATACGATTTAAGGAAATTTTACATCCCGCATCCTGCAATATGGAGATCACATTTCAGAGTGTGGAAAGGAGTTTGTGGAAA
Organism: Pseudotsuga menziesii; assembly: GCA_001517045.1. Classification (NCBI taxonomy): domain Eukaryota; kingdom Viridiplantae; phylum Streptophyta; class Pinopsida; order Pinales; family Pinaceae; genus Pseudotsuga; species Pseudotsuga menziesii. The sequence continues at coordinate 1,003,223 of LPNX010743069.1, forward strand.
TACAAAGGTGGAGATTCGAGTTATGAATGTTATATCCTACATCCCACATACTGGAGATCGATGCTCAAGGAAAAGCCCAATGAAAATCAACAGTGGGAAATCACTGTAATGGAAAATTGGTAAGGAAATATGATTTAAAAAGAAATCGATAGACAAGATCAACTATCCGGATTGTTTCTAGTGAAGAATATTATGGAAACACCAAAAAATGATGATTAGGGCTGCAGAAATGAATTTTGAGCTATGGGAAGAAACGAAACGGTGTGTTTGCTGAAATGACATGACGATTGAGTAGTTGGATGATGATTAGTTATGTCTATAAGTGAACAATCACGATCCAAAATGAAAGAGTGCATCTATGGAGATATGCGTTGATGAGAAATAGGTAAAAGGTATTTATTGAATAAAACAGTAAAGAATTAAGTGTCTCTGTTAGTAAGTCTGATAGAGTCCAAAGTGGATATTTTTTCAATTGTTCTAAAAGACTAAGAGCATCAGTCTAGGGTTGAAGGGTGGTGCTAGGGCAAGCCACAGTTCTGTAGGGGGTCGAAGCCTCCTTCCAGTCGTAGCTGGAGAATAAGGTGTCGTAGCATCCTTGTCTATTGAAACAGGCATAAAACCATAGAGGTGTTGTAGCATCCTAGTCTGTAGTTGTAGGAAAAATCTAGGGTGTATCTACATCCTTTCTGTTGTAGCAGATAAACAATTTTGTAAATTCATCTTATTAATGAGTTTGTGTTGGTGGTTTGCTCTTTTGAGGTTTCCATGATAAAATCTGTGTCTTGATTGTTTAGTTTTTGTATTTTAAAGTAAAAAATGACAATACTGGTTCACCCCCCCCCCCCCCCTCTCAATATTGTGGGATAAACCAACAATTGGTTTCAGAGCAGGTTCCTTCACAACAACTTAACCACTAGAAGGAAGATCCCATCCAAAAATTACAATGGATCAAAAAGAAGGATTGGCCACCAATAAACCTCCACTATTTACCAGAGAAAATTATGCTTACTGGAGTGTAAGAATGAGGTGTCATCTGATGTCCCTGGGATGGAAGGCTTGGGCAGCAACAGAAAAGGAGCTTAAAATAAGAAAACCTATACCCAACGGACACAGTTGAACTACATGAATATGAAGGTAATTCCAAAGTCCTAAACTCAATCTTAAATGGCTTAATAGATTCAGTGTTTACTAAAGTTATGAAATGCACATCTGCCAAACAAGCTTGGGACAAGTTGAAAATTATCTATGAAGGAGAAACAAAAGTCAAAGAATCCAAACCTCAAATGTATAAAGGTCAATTTGAAAGTCTTAAAATGAAAGAAGAAAAGAATATTGGTGAATACCTTCTTTGTGTAGATGAAGTTGTTAATGCGATCAGAGGGCTTGGAGGAAAATTAAAAGAAGAAGAAGTGGTAAGCAAGGTACAAAGAACATTACCAATGAAATATAACCCAAAGGTATCTACCTTAGAAGAACAAGATGATCTTAAAAAGGTAACAATGGATGATTTACATGGAATTCTCACTGCATATGAGATGAGAACAGGAAAAAATGGATCTTCAAAAAAAGAAGCAGCTTTTAAAGCCTCCTTAAAATATCAATCAGAAAACCCAAATGATGAGGAAGCTCTTTTCAAATGGAAGTGAAATTAAAGAAACTGAAGTTTTATTTATGGGTCTAAATACTCAAGCCTCAAATAGTGACTCAGATATAGAAGGATAAGTAGACCTAAGAGCTAAACTTGTTAGCGCCCTTGAAGAGCTTGAGAAATGTAGGAAAAAGAACAGACATTCAAATCTTATCATCAGTCAGTTGGAAGCTCAACTCCTAGATGCCAAAAAGGTTGAGGAGGACCTAAATATACAACTCAAAAGAAGAATACAAGAATCTAAAAAGCTTGCAGAAGAAATCATGCAATTCAAGAGAAAGCTTGATGAAGAATCTATGAATCTATCAAGTCAAAGTTTGAGAATAGCTCAAGGATTCTAGATGAAATTTTGAGTAGCCAAATACCATCAAGTGATAGGTATAGTTTGGGGATAGTTAAAGAGAAGAATCCAAAGAGTTTTTCTATCACAAATCAAGAAGGAAGTAAGAAAAGCTATGCTGAAATACTAAAGACTCTAGCTAAAAAGGAAAGAAGCAAGAAACCAGGATTAAATTTTCAAGATAAAAATAGAAATAATATAGCACCCAAGAGACCAAATAGATATCTACAGATCTTTTTAGGTCACTGTTTTTCTTGTAATAATTTTGGTCATAAAGCCTTAAATTGCAAAACTGAAAGAAGGGTCTATGAATACAAGAAGAATTCATCAAGTAATAAGATGAAGGGAAATAATAATCTTTTTACACTCTCCAAAAATATGATATAGAATGTTACAAGTGTAATAACCATGGACATATGGCAAGAGATTGTAAACTGAAGACTCCTACAGTGAATATTGTTGAAATCAAAATGCAGAACATGGTCAAACAAAATAAGTATTGGAGAGAAAAGGAAGAAAAGGAAAGTTCCATGATTGCTTTATGTGCAATCGAAAACCAAAACTTATGGCACTTGGACAGTGGTTCTTCAAAACATATGACTGGTGACCCAAGAAAATTAATAACACTAAAAGATAATAAGGGAAAAGTCACTTTTGGAGATAGTATGTCCTCCAAAATAATCGGCAAAGGAACAGTTGTTGTCAACAGCAAGATCAAAGCAAAAAATGTTTTGCTAGTTGAAAACCTCAAACCTAATCTCCTCAATGTAAGTCAAACATGCGACCAAGGACACGTTTGTATCTTTGACTCAGAAAAATGTGAAATCAAGAATAAGAAATCAGGAAAGGTCATTGGCATTGCTATGAGAAATACAAACAATGTATACATCTTGGAAAATGAAAACCAAAGCTACTTAAGTATGGTAGCTGAAAGTTGGTTATGGCACATAAGGTTGGGACATTTAAGTTTTGAAAATCTTTCCAAAATAATCACAAAGGAATTTGTAAGAGATCTACCAAAAACTGTAGTTTCTCAAAACTCAGTATGTAAACTTTGTCAACATGGGAAGCAAACCAAATCCAGTTTTAAATTAAAAGAACATATGACTTCACACCCTCTGGAAATAATACACATAGACCTTTGTGGGCCAACCAGAACTAAAATCCTACAAGGAGATCACTATTATATGTTTCTCATTGATTATTACACAAGGATGACATGGGTGGCATTCCACAAAGAAAAATCATAAGCTTTTGAAAAAAATAAAATCTTCAAGGCAATGGTTGAAAATGAATCAGGTATGAAAATCAAGTGTCTTAGATCAGATAATGGAGGAGAATTTACCTCAAATGAATTCAATGAAATCTGTGAAGGTTGTGGAATTAAGAGACAATTTTCAATTGCAAAAACTCCTCAGCAGAATGGGGTTGTTGAAAGGAAAAAAAAACAGTTTAAGAAGCTGATAGAACTATGCTCAATGAAGCAAAATGGTCACATTCATTTTGGAGGGAAGCTATATACATAGCTTTCTACATACTTAACAAAGGGAAACTCAATATCAATGTAACTACTCTTTCAAGTAGAAGATGAAGCGCGACGGCTCCTCCGCGGCTAGGGCCAAACCCTAGCCGCCTTGCGTCCTCTAGGCTGCGTCCCTGTGGCTCCTTCTCTCAGCGAGCGCCCGCTGATGTGCATCCATCGCGTCCAACAGTGCTGAGCTTTGGAGCTACGATTTTTTGCTACGTTTTCTGCATTTCTCTTCTGCGTTTTTATTCTTTGCTGTGATTTTTGCCATGCATTCCTCCGGTGGTCGGGCCATGGATCCGGTGGAGGCTTTCAAATTTCTTGTTAGATCTGCAGGCCCTAGGGCAAAGGCCTCCCCTCCTTCCAAGTTTGTTAAAAAGATGGATGAGATCCCTTCTGTGGAGCTCTCCCCTTCTGATCCGTGCCGCATGGCCCTCATGCTCTCAGAAAAATCCCTCATTGGCAAGTTCACTGGTCTGTGGCCCAACCCCAAAGCAGTGGATCAATGGATAGCAGAACGTTGGAGCTCCCTGGCGCCCTCCCATATCTTTCTATGTGCTGCAGGAAGAGGGTATTTTGTGTTTATCTTTGAGAACAAAGAAGAGCGGGATCTAATCTTCAGATCTGGACCATACTTTATGGGATCGAGGGGGATGTTCTTAGCCCCTTGGTCTCTGGATTTCAATCCTGAAGCAGAGATCACGGCTGCCCCGGTATGGGTCCGGCTCCCCCACCTTCCTCTTCATCTTTGGGGGAAAAGCTCCCTTGCTGATATAGGAAACAAGCTCGGCAGTTTCCTGGATAGCGCGGAACCTAAAGGGGATCAGTACACCTGTGCGCGCATCTGTGTTGAGGTCAATCTCGAGAAAGGGCTCCCTGAAGCCCTTAATCTCTCCCTGGGCGAATGGAGTCACATCCAAGAGTTGGACTATGAGCATATTCCCTTCAAGTGCCTCCGGTGCCATGTTTATGGTCATTTCGTGAAAAGCTACCCCAAAGCCCCGGTGACGGTGGCTCCTCCCCCAGCTAATGGGGCAGACTTCCAGCCAGTTGCCAATAGGCGAAGGGCTCTCCGGAAAAAGGACTCCAAATCAGAAGTGCCCTCCGCAGAAGAATCTACCCCAGCTAATAAAAACAGATTTGAAGCCCTTCAAGAACTTGATGACCAGGAACCAGAAGTAGCAATAGCGGCAGAAGAGACGTTGGAGCCAGGTTCAGGTCAGGAAAAGGAAGCACCAGCAGCAGAAGGGGTTTCAGAAGTGCGTATCCCCCCTGGTACCGCGGAAGACCCCACACCGGAATCCCTTGGCTCGAAGAAAGATCCCATCGATTTGGGCGGCGAGACCTCATCCCAGGTAGGGCTGGCCTCCTTGGTCCCATCCTCAGAGGAAACCTCCAACTCTGAAGACTTTTCCGCTCCTTCTCCTCCCCTCACCAGAGGACGCAAGACGAACAAAGAACGCAGAGAAAAGGAAGCAGCCTCAAACATCAGTGCGAGCTCTCAGAAGAAACTGGATCCTTTCATTAAAGGACACTCCTCTCTGCCGGTTTAATGCTATGCTTCTGTATTTTTCTCTGCTCACAATTTGTGAGAGTCTACTCTTGTAAGCAGTACTTTTCTCGAAACAGTTACAGGAACATTTGGGATTCATCTCTCAAAGATCTTTTAAGAAGGCTGACTATCTTATTTGAGGCAATCAGCCTTCTTTTTCAGAATTTCTCCTTGTAAGCTTGGCTGGGCTATAGCCTTTTTAAAATTTATAAAAAAATTTCTGTTTCTGTTAAAAAAAAAAAACAAAGGGAAACTCAGAGTGAATAAGGATAAGACCCCCTACGAATTTTGGTATGGAAGACCAGCCTCAGTCAAATATTTTAAACTATTTGGCAGTAACTATTACATCAAAAGAAATAAGGATGACCTTGGAAAGTTTGACTTAAAGACTGATGAAGGAATCTTTCTAGCACTGCAACAAATCCTGGAATTAGCATCCCATTTAGCGTCCCTTTTTAGTGTAATTTATTTTTACATTGAGTGGTCAAACTAGACGCTAAATGGGACGTGTCATGGACAAAACTTAAATCATCTCAAAAAATGGCTTTTTTTTATTCCTAGATAGCATCTTTTATGACACCCAAAATAGCATCTATTTTTTTGCTTCCAGAATAGCATCCAACTTTGCTTCCTAAACAACGTCGAGGTTTGCTTCCTAAATAATGTCATGTTTTGCTTCCTAGCGAGTGTTCGCTTTTGCTTTTTAAATGGCATCCCCGTTAGCACCATATTTGCATCCTTAATAGAACCATGTTAGCATCCAATATTGCATCCATTTTTGCTACCACTTTAGCATCCCATTTTGCACCATGTTTTACTTCCAAATATGTGCCAATTTTCGCTTCCAAATTTGCACCAATTTTTGCTTCCTTTTTTGCATCTTATTTTGCTACCAAAAAGACGCCAAATATTTCTTCTATTGTTCCACCATATTTTGCTTCCTATGTAGTGCCATGTTTTGCACCCAAAGTAACGTCTTATTTTGCTACCATATCAACGCCATGTTTGGATTCATCATTAGCACCACATGTTGCAACCTTTTTAATGCCTAGTTTCACGTCTTATTTTGCTACCATATCAACGCCATGTTTGGCTTCATCATTAGTGCCATGTGTTGCATCCTTTTTAATGCCTATTTTCGTATCGCTCATTTGTTGGTCACTAATTTAGTCGTTTTAAGTATTTTTATATACGAATTTTGGTCATTTTGTTTGGTCACTTATCTCTAATTGTTTGGTCACTTATCTCTTATTTTTTTCTTACTGATTTAGTTGTTTTTAACTGATATTATAATATCATTAGGGCATGGAGGAATCGATCCACCAACCTCCTGCTTGTAAGGCAGGTGCTCTTCCATTGAGCTACCACCCTTTAAGAATTTGAGAACCTAACTTACAAATTCCTCTATAATGGTAAAAAGGATCAATACACAACTTTGAGTATCTAATGGTCAAAAAAGGATGATAGATTGTATAAGTTCACAATATATGATCAAGTATATTATGAAATCCAAAAACCCTTTCTAATAATTTTGAACAAAACTCAAGAAATTGGCTTAATGGGATTGCAAAAAACATTATTCCCTAGCAACCGTAAGTGTACCACTATATGAGACCTATCAACAACAATTATCTTAGTGTGGATGCCAAGGATATAGTATATAAGCATGATCATCCTAGAGCCATATATAAGTGGAGCAATAAGGAGAATAAAAAAAGGATTATCAACCCAATTTCTTCCTACCCTAATTTCTTCCTACTGCCCAAAATCCCAGATCTATTGCCTAGGATAGTTTTCTTGCTGCCTGGATATGTTGCTACCTACCTAGACTGCTTGGAATGCCTAGAGATGCCTTGATCTAATGCTTCCTACTCATACCCTACAAATACCTTCCCGAACCCTACTACTGCCTGCCTGAATTGTTTTTTCCTACCCGGACCCTGTTGTTTCCTGCTTGAACTGTAATGGCCTACCTAGAAGCCTGTAGTAGTCTGTTTGATTGCAAAATAGATTGCTTGTAGGCTGCTAGCAGGTGATGGCAGCCTATTGAGGCTACCTGAGTTAAAGGAAGGGTTTCCCGAGGTGAGAGGATGTTGCCCATGACTGTTGACTACCAGAAGGAGGCTTCCTGTGATGTTGTTGAAACTGTCATGAGTGTTTGGTGTTGCCCTAGCCCAAAGCTTGAAGACCGTGATTGAAAAAATAAACCTTAGAAGACCTAGCGTTAGGCTATAGATTCCCTAACAGCTAGGGGTGTGACTATAGTAGGTGTATATTCCCTAGCTAGATACCTCCATGCTAGGGCATAAATACAAGATTCTTCTTCTCTCCAAAGACTAGTGAAAATATTCCTTTGGAGCAGCTTGATGATCATGAGCAAGTGTGTGTAAATGAAATGGAGTTGATCTTCTTTTATAGCTTATGAATCACCTAGATGTGGACCAAAACTCAAAAGAATAAAATAATAATATTTTATTCTTTTATCTTTTTTACTTTTACCTTTAGTGGTACTAAAGGTATTTTTGTACTTTCACTTTGACTCCTTAGTAATTTAAGGGTCCCTGTTTATTTTTTAATTTTACCTTTAGCCTTCTTCAAGTGCCCTGTGGTCAAAACAAGTGGTCATAAGGGTCCTTCATCCCCACTCAAAGTACATCATCATAAATAGAGAGAATTACTAATGCTTTTATCTCACACACCTTGTGCCACCAAGATCGGATATAAGGTGTCTTAACCAAGGGTAGATAATCCTTGGAGAAGATCACAAATCCCATAGATTGAGGGTAGGAGTGTGTGACATGCCTAGATCCAGTATAAGACTTATAGTGATGCCCTGGTAACTGACCAGGCGACTCAACCATAGGATGCATAATTTGACCCAAGGTCAAATACTTGGTAACTGACCAAGCGCCTCCATTCTCTTGAAGAATGACCCTCGACCCTCAGCTGAGTCCAACATTTCTAGATTGGTCCATCTTCCTGGTAACTTACCAGGTGCCTCAATTCAGAGAATGGCCACTCAGCTCTAGGCTGAGTTCCCCCAGTGCTGGACTGGTTCCACATCCTGGTACTTGACCAGATGGCCCCATTCAACAGAATGGCTACTCAACTAAAATTTTAGTTCCCACAGTGTTGTACTGGTTCCACATCCTAGTCCTTGACCAGATGTCCCCATTCAACAGAATGGCTACTCATCTCAACACTGAGTTCCCTCAGTCTTGGACTAGTTCCACATTTTGGTCCTTGACCAGATGTCCCCATTCTCCTAAGAGAATGGCTCTCTATGCTTCTTAGGAAAAAACAATAGGGAATACTATCCACAAACTTCATCAGAAACTTTCATCACGTGAAAAATGCAAACAATGGCTTTGGAGCTTGAGGAACCATCAGTTACCAGATTTGAAAGGAAAATTTTGCATTTTGGCTTCTATAGTGATTTTAAGGGTGCCTAAGTTAGCTAGTTAAGCTAGAGTCAATGTAATTTCTAAACCATGAATAGAGAACAGGGGATTTTTCAGTCAATGGCTAACTCAAAGGGATTGTTCCTTACAACATCTCCAAATTTGAGTTTTTTTGTATAAATGCTTTAGAATCTCACGTTGCTTCCTCCTTTGTGTGGGTCGTCCACTTTTGCATGGAAATTGTACTCTTAGATTCATGCCAACAATTATTCACCTTCACCTCAAGGATGTCCTTTGGTTCTATTGTCAACTTTCTCTCTTCATAACTGAGAGGAAGCTTTTTATGAGGAACCACTACACTACCTATTCTCTTTTCCAAATAGGAAATGTGAAAGACATCCTAGAGTCTTCCCTTGTTAGGAAATCCCCTTTCAATAATTTCAATATCCTTAGATGGATGACTTCTCGTTAAAGAATTAATAGAAAGAAATATTTCAATGACTCAAAGTTAGTTAAATCAACACATAGCAAGGGAATGAAAAATATGGTGGTATGCTCGAAAAGTCCTCATATGACTTGTGCCATTGTTTCTCAAGACTTTTATTTCTACAAAAGAGATGAGCAGAGAGGAGAGATAGGAGAATATTATGTATGTTGAATCAAATTCCTTTAGGATATTTTGGGTGGGTTGTATTTTTTTAAGAGAATTAGTTGTTGCGTGGTCTTTAGTCCTTAAGCGAAGAGGGTTTGTAGCCATAATGTTGTATATGGGTTTATTTTGGAGGAATTTCATGTAGTATTATATCAATATTCAACAAGATGCAACAGCTTTGTCCAAACACTTGTAGGAAATACCCCTATTGAAAGTGGACCCTTATTAAATTGAAGATCTCTTGCCAAAAGTGGCTTCCAAACATAGAACTGCCATGAAACTTATAGATGTGGTTATAGAATAAATCAACGAATGCAAAATATATAAACTAAAATCAGCATATCAAGTTAAAATGATTAACTACCACAAGGATATCATCCTTACCTTTTAATAAATTTTGTGATGAAGTTCATGGATGCACTTCCCACTTTTCATTGGTAAATAGTAAAATACTAAATGGCTTAAGGTTGGAGAAATCTTGGGTAGGGAATAGTTTCTACTTTGTTATGTTGGCAGGGATCACAATTTCCCACAAACTGGTCAATATGTACCACGGTATGTTCCAATAAATATGGAGGGGGATCTATGTGCATGTTGAATAGCATGTTGTATAAGTAGAGAGTAAAATTGTAAGAAGGTATCGTTTTTAAAGAGGATGACACTATTCTCATGGACCAATGCTTACTCTTATGGCCATCAAGAATGTCTTGTTAATTTGATTCATAGTAGGACCACTAAGGTAGTAGTTGATTAGGACTTATCCTCACTTACTATGGAAAGTTTCTATGTGGTTTCTATGTATTTGTACCTGTGTAAGATCTTATACCAGGGTATAGTTTACCAATTACTACTATTCTATCTTCCCAATTTGGTCCATTAATCCCACATTCTTTCCACCGTTTGGACATTCATGAGCCCATTCCATGATCTACATGGATCTTTTCTACATCTTTCTCTTTCAATAAACATAAATGATGATAGGAAATTTATGATTTTTTCACGCTAGATTTCTCACACTAATCTGCCTTAACCAAAATATAATTTGAATACTCCCATCCCAACAAGGAAATGATAAGAGACCTTGATGTAGTCATTCTTACTAACCATTCCCTTGAACTCTTCACCCTAGGATATTTTTCTACTATCCAGTCTTGTCGCATCGCTTTCCCATTACTCACAACCCCTCTTTAGCTAGTTTATCTATTTTACACACCTTCACAAAGGTCTCTCTTCTATAGGTCTTTCTTGCCTCTATTTACCTCTTGTAAAGGATAATGAGATTACCATAACTAATTTATATAGATAAATATGTGCACATCCAATGATTCAAAATATGATCTTGCTTGAACTGAGGTAATTCATATGGACGAAGACTCGACCTTCCACCTTTTATAAACCCAATTTTTATATTATGTTGAAGTCTATTTCTCCAATTCATCTCCACTGCTAAATAACTAATAATTTATGAGTTTCCAACAAGAACTTGTAGCTATGTTGCACCTATAAGAGATCATTAGAGGGCACTAATATCATACCAAGCTACAACAATATCTCATTTCTGGATGTAGCTGTTTAAAATATCTTCCAATTGGAACATATAAGAGGTCCAAAAAGGTCTGTTTCATTACCTTTATATCCATGAGTTGGTAAATATGCCTTGGGCATATCTTTTCTTTTAGACTTTACTCATAATATACAGCTAAAAATTTTATTTGGTTTCCTACAAGATGCATCAGTGTGATACTAAATTTTCCAGCCTAATTTTTCTTTAAAAAGTGAAATTAATAGGGGAAGGTTGTACCCACAATTTACAATCTAGACAATATCACTAAAAAAAACTACACAATGATTAACAAAGTAAAAATGCACCCATCCATTGCACCTATGGCTACCGTTGGTCCATAGCTGTATGCATTATAAATATAGAGAAATAAACGATTTCACATCGTGTTAACACCCAAAAATGGTTAACTACCTCATCTACCCCATTACATGGCTCATTTGTCCATTGTCCTACCATATCTCCATCAAAAACCCATAAAACCATCTAAAAGGTCACCAAAAAAGCTTAAAATGCCTCCAAAAGGCTATAAAATCCTTTTTTCCTCCAAAAATATCCAAAAAGGAATAAAAAATATAAAATAATGAGGAAAAAAGAAGAAACCCTAATAGCTGAAACCCTAAAATAGCTAAAACCCTAAAAGCTGACCTAAACCACATGGTTTTATAAATAAGCGATGGAGACCCATTATTCCACATCCATTATCATAAGCATCCTGCCTCTGCCGAAATTATTCTAGAAACCCTAGCTTACCATCAAGCTACTTTGACCATTGAGAACTCTTTTTGGCCCATTTCCACCACCGGAGAAGGAGAAGAAGCAGCTTGGAGCTCGAAGCCACCGACATCGGACCAGCGCAACGGACTCCATTAACCTCCTCATTGGAGGTAACATCAATAAAAATCGTCATTCATTCCTTTACAGTTTCTGCTCTATATTATTTACTTTTCACCGTATTGTTTCATGTTATTTACTTATTACTGTTTAGCTTCAAGAACGTATTTAGATTAGTTTTTGTTTCAGTTTATCATATATCATTGAACTGCTACTAAGGAATCCAGATTCCTTAGTAGGTGCTCATTAGCACAAGCTAGGGTGAAAACCCTAGCAACACATCGTTAAAATTACATCACCATGAGAATGAGGGGAATGTTCAATACAATTCATTAGCCAATCTCAAAGGCGATCATTCTTATTTTAGAAATGAGTTATCTAAGATGGAAAACCATAGTATTTAGTGAATACAATGAATTGAGGCTTGGGGAGTGTGAAAGGAAACATTGTAGCGGGAGTCAATCTGGGAAGTAATAATTCTTATAAGTTATTTGAAAGAGATAATCCAAAGGATCAGGTGAGAAGAACTCAAAAAATCTTGCACATAGATTGATGAAAACCAAAACATTCTGTAGATTTGAGAATAAGATATGACTACTTCCAAAACATTGAGGTTGAGGTTCCACACTTGTTGGTTCATTTTACAACAATAAATTGGAATTTCTGCAGAAAATTGGAGACATGCCTCTTTCAAGTCAATAGCATGATAATTCTTAGCCAACGAAAGACTGGAGGAAACTGTATTTACATATATGCTTCTGCATAATTTTGACTCAGAAAGTAGCCTCAATCTACGCAAACCATACATGTGCTACGACCAGGAAGCGCTCTATCAATGTTTTAGTTGTTAAAGAGGATGGAGATGGAGATTAAGATGAAGATGAATTGGGTGATGTTGGTTCTTCATCAGGAAGGGTATCTCTATAAATATAATGTACCATAGCCTATAGCTCACCTAGGAAACAACAATAAAGTTGTCAACTACATCAGCAAGGATGAAATAGAATTGGTAAACTAATCAGGAGACAAAACTACACACATTGGTAACATGTTCAGGCTCTAGTATTGAGGGAAAACATAGTGCACCCTCCTCAAGCTGGGACCATAACCAACTGAAAAAATCAGTTGACCAGGTTATAATTTTTGTGTGTCCCAAAATCAATTATGAAGTCTATACACCATTATATATTTAACTATTATAAAATTTAAAACAAATTGTTACCCTGAACACATAACTTAAGTGTGGCTTTCTTTTCTCCAAGTTAGATTTGTGGGATTAGTTTCTATTTTTCAAATTGCTTGTCATTTTCTTTGTAATAGTGCAATTTTCATCTGGAGTCAAGCTACTATGATATCTTATATAAATTTATAACCTTGTAGTACTCTAATTTCTCTTTTTAAATTTCTTCAAATTTAGGTATAGCAAATCAACCATGTCAGTCTATATTCCTTTGCCAACAAACATTTCTATCAGCAAAAGTCATCTACACTAACTTCAACTCAAAAGTCATCTACATTAACTTCAACTCAGTTCTCCAAAATATCAAGTACTTTATAGCATTAGAACTGTGCATTATACAACAACATATGCATCTATACATTCTCCTCCTAAGTCAGATATCTATTGTCGCATCATTATATAGGTAAGGTATTACCTCGATATTTACATAAATATCTCATCATGTAGTATACTTTGAGTTAAAATTGTGTTGTGCACATAGATTGTCTTTCCTGATGCGTATTGGGCCTTGGAAAATTCCAAATGAAACTCTCATGGGGTTCACATTAACCTAAAATAAACATGTCATCTCAAAGAATTCTTAAGCATTTAGTGCATGCTCTAAGAGTCTGAAACATTATTTGCTACAGTACCTTACTCTTAAATTGTTTTCTTATGAAGCTATGACATTCCATGTGGGGACCATCCTTAACAAACATGTACATTCGGTCCATCCAACGGACCAACAGAGAAGTCAATGGTTGACTTTGTTGTTGGTCCATTGGATGGATCGGAAGTACATGTTTTTTAAGCTCAAGCCCATGTGGATAGGCGATCATTTTATAAGCTTTTTCAATTTCACAAATAGATGAACATAAATTGGTAATTATGTGCAAGTTTCACTAAGGGCGTTGACGGAAGTGAGCTTTCTTCCTTCCATTGTAATTGTATGGTTGTATTGCATACTCTCAAATTGTCTACATTGTTGATGAGCTACCAAAACAATGGACCCACTGCTTGCAACATTATTTTAGGAAACAGTAGAACACCATGGGTTCCATGTATGGAGTAAAAACTTCATTACTCTGCTCTGAAGATCAAAAAATTTGCTTTGAATAATGGTGATATTGTATCTAAACAAGTTTATGAGCATGAAATTTCTCCTTGTCCACAACAAAAGTCACATCTGAGGTTTCTTTCTTTTCCAAAACTTTACCAAAGTGTAAACCTAAATCTAAATCAGGAACAGGTATTGAATGAAACCTAGGGAATTTGGTGGTAGAGACCACAACACCCACTGTGAAATTTAATTTCAAGCAATCATCCTTGAGATAATCAGATGTTTCAAGCACAACCCATCTGAAGAACAGTTTGTAGCCTGTACACAAAACAAAATCCAACATAACTATATAGATTGAAATTTTGACACATTATGTTTGTTATAATAATTACTATATAGTATTGATCAAAAATAGTTAAGATATCAATTTTGATGGTCTTGTTACTCCTATTCATGATTTTGATAGACGTCATAATTCCATTAAATTTATTTTTACCTTTTCTCTTCACATAATTACCTGACCAAAACATACACATAGATCCCAATAACACTTGACTGTGCACATGAAGGGTGGTTTTCCCTTTCTACTTGAAAATAATGACATAAGAGTTATTTAACGATGAGATGGATGATATTCATTAATTCATCATTAGAGGAAATTTGGGGTCTAAAATGGGCCTTATAAGAAAACGCGCCAACAATAAATTTTGTGAGTTGGAATTCAAGAACTAATAGAATTTCAATAAAATGAGTCAACCATAATGGTTGAATTGACATATTTGTCATAAAAGAAAACTACTTTTTTGTTCGTATTTTCGACATATCCCCCTGTGTGTTTACTCAAATTTCAAGCAGGAGAGCTCATCCTCAAATCCACAAACCGTCCACAAATCCTCAATTAGTATATAACTATTAATTATGACTCATGGATAGAGCATTTGACCACCACATGGGCCCTGAATTTTTACCTAAGAAAGAGATATCTGCATATTTTTAAGGATTAATATATGACGAATTAGTTCATCTTTGAATATTATAGACAAAAAGTAGGCCCTAGGGGGTGAATGATAAAATCATATTAGTTCATCTTTGAATATTGTAAACAAAAAGTAGTCCCTACACATTAATAATGGTAGACCTAAATAGAATATGGAGGTGACCCTAGGTTTGTAATATAGTTATACAAGTCATTGTGTCTTAGTGTTATAAGTTCAACTCATATCTCTAAATACCTTTGTGATTAAATTAAAGTGCCAAGTAAAAGTCACTCTCAAAGAGTACATAGAGACAAGATTAGATATGCAATGTGTGTGTGTGTGTGTGTGTGTGTGTGTGTGATGTGTGTGTCCATGTGAATGCCCATGTTCTAGTATTATAAGTTGGGCATTTACCTCTATATTTTCAATCACTCTTTTACTATGTAAAATAAATCCCATGGGAATCAAAAATTGGTCCATAGTGTAGCGTAATGCTGGAATATTTGATAGGGACGTAAAATTGAGCAACTAATTGCTTTTTTCCTTGAGATATGTGAGTTTATAAGGCCAAAGATGTAAGAAAATTTGATCCACTTCTTCAAAGTAACACTATGATCATTATTGGAATGCTTATTGCTTCATTCCATTTTAAACCAAGACCAACATGTCCTTAAGAGTACAAAGAAGGTTAGGTTTTGTGTTAAGATTGATATCCACTTCTTGTTCCTTGTATGTTCTTGGTAAAAATGAGGGTATGGATGGGGTGGTTGTTGAAAACAACCTTGTAGGGTGACATTTTGGTAGCACCATGATACGTGGTATTGTACTACCTTTCTGCAAGGGGGGTGTAGGGGGGGGTTGGGGAGTAAGGGGTGGGAGAAATATTAAACCCAATGGCCATATTAGTCAATGTAAAACCCAATGGATAACAATATTTTTATGGTCAAAACCTCACAACCTCTATTACTTGTTATTAACTCCAATATCTCAAGATTTGTAGTATCCAGAAGTATTATGAAATGTATCATTAGTGTGGACATTTAAGTTGTCAACATCATCATAATAAATGCCATATGGTACAACAACATCATCTTGATCATCATCCTCATTATCATCATCAGCAGCAACATTAAGTACATCATCAACAAAATCATAGTCATCATTGTCATTATGGTCACGCATATCCCATTAGTGTTCTTAATCACTCGACATTAGGATTTATGCCATGTAATTGTTAAGGTCATTTATATGTCGTTACAGTCATTTCGATGATAATAAGGTTGTTTAGATGTCGTTACAGACATTTAGGTGCCATTAGAATCAATTAGGATCCAATATTTATACCACATGTATAATCATCGTTGACATCCACATCCACATCGTCATCATTATCATACAATAAATCAACATCATTGTCATCGTCGTAGTCATCATCAATATAATTTTGATAATAATGAACAAAGAGCCATACTACCTCACAATAATGGATGATATAGTCTTATACTTATCAAATCATATCCATACTCTCCATCATAATTATCGCAATGCATCATCGTCATGTTGTTAGGTCTAATCAAATGCAATTATGGTCTATCAAATGTTGTTGGGAACACTCAAATGCCATTAGAGCAATTTAGGTGACATTAAGGTAATTTACCCTTCGTTAGGATTAATCAAGATCGAAAAGTGCCATGATTACGATCAATTAGGTGCAACTATGATAAATCAAGATCCAAAAGTACTATCGCATGAATCATGATCATTGACATAGACATTGATATATCTGCCATTATGTTGGACGTTTTCCAAACACAATTCCAAGCTCTAAATCTAGTGCAATTCCTAGCGCAGTTCCTTTCAAAATTTCTGGCATTATTCCATGTGCTATACCTAGATCTATACCTAGTGCTATGTTGGATGTTTTCTAGGTGCAATTCTTAGCTCTATACTTGGCACTATGTTGAATGTTTTCTTGCCAAAATTCATGGCACAATTCCTATCCCTAACCCTGGATTAATATATGGTGCTATGCTATTAAGGACATTTTTTTGGAGGCTGTTCTTGGCGTTATATGGGATTCTTTTGTGGATGCTAATTGGGACGTTAATTGGGATTCTAATTAAGATATTAATTGGGATTCTAATTGGGATGATAATTGGGATGCTAATTGGGACGCTAATTGGGACGTTAATTGGGATGCTAATTATTGTCCAAAATAGAGCCAACTTTTAAAAAGGGACAATAATTGGGATGCTAATTGGGATGCTAAATGGGATGCTAATTGGGATTCTAATTGGGATGCTAATTGGGATGCTAATTGGGACGTTAATTGGGATGCCAATTAGCATCGAAAATAGCGCAAAATTTTAAAAAGGGACGCTAATTGGAATGCTAATTGGGATTCTAATGGGGGTTTTAATTGGGAAGCTAATTGGGAAATTATTTGGGATGCTAATTATCATCCAAAATAGCGCCAACGTTTAAAAAGGGATGCTAATTGGGATGTTGATTGGGATGCTTATTGGGACGCTAATTGGGACACTAATTGGGATGCTAATTAGCGCCCAAAATAGCACCAAATTTTTAAAAGGGATGAAAATAACACCATTAAAAGCGCCATCCCGTGGAAAAGCGTCCACTTTGTCAAAAAAATGATCAAAAATACACAAAAAGTGACAGTGGACATTAAAAGAGACGCTAATCATAGGGTTTTGTTGTAGTGTAGTTTATTCATCCACCAAAAGGGAATATAGGTGTTACAATAAAAGTTTACATAAAATTGTAGAGAGTGCTGATGTCAAAGCAGACGATATGAAACCTAGGAAAGAGAAAAATCTTGACTGTATTGAAAATACATTTGATGATGAATTAAAAGACTTGCAAAAGGACGAGAGCATTCATAACGAAGAAGAAGACAAAGAGAAGCAAGATACACATGAAGATGAAGTAGACCTCCCTAGACCAGACACTAAAACTCCTTCTAGAAGGATACAAAAGAATCATCTGGATTCATAGATCATGGGTGATAAAAATGTTGGAGTGATAACAATAAGACAACTACCAGGTGTTGAACAAGCCCTACTCTCAATAGTTGAACCCAAGAATTTTATAGAAGCCAGAAAAAATTGATGAATGGGTCAAAGCCATGAATGAAGAACTAGATCAAATTGAGAAAAATGAGACCTGGGAACTTGTCCCAAGACCTAAATATAAGAACATTATAGGAACCAAATGGATTTTCAAAAACAAGTTCGATCAAGAGGGACAGGTAATAAGGAACAAAGCAAGATTGGTTTGTAAGGGGTATGCCCAATTGGAAGGTATTGACTTTGAATAAACTTATGCTCACGTAGCACGACTTGAAGAAATCAGAATGTTTTTAGCACTGTCGTGCCATAAATTTCCAAAGTATATCAAATGGGTGTCAAGTTTGCATTCCTGAATGGAAAACTAGAAGAAGAAGTATATATTGAAAAACCTGAAGGATTTCTTTTGTCAGAGAACAAAGATTATTTCTGTAAACTGAAGAAGGCACTCTATGGTCTCAAACAAGCTCCAAGGCCATGGTTTTAAAGACTAGACAGTTACTTGAAACAACAAGGTTTTAAAAGATGAGTCACTGAAAGTAATCTTTACCTAAAAATCAAAGATAAAAATATGATCATTGTTCTTGTCTATGTGGATGATATCATTTTTGGAAGCAGACTTCAAATCCTAAGTGTAGACTTTGCTTTGAAATGAAGAAATAATTGGAAATGTCAATGTTGGGTGAATTGACATTCTTTTTTGGATTGCAAGTCTACCAAACAGACGAAATAATGTTCATCTCTCAAACTAAGTATATCAAAGATATGTTGAAAAAGTTTAAAATGGAAGACTCCAAACCTGTTGCTACTCCTATGGTCAATGGTTGCAATTTAAGTAAGGATGATGAATCTCTGGAAGTAGATAATACCATGTTTAGATCCATGATTAGCATTCTTCTATATGTAACATCCATAAGACCAGATGTGATGCAAGCTATTGGATTGGTGGCTAGATTCCAGTCAGCTCTTAAAGAAACACATGTAATAGCAGTAAAAAGGATTCTCAAATATCTAAAAATTACCATGGAGTATGGTTTATGGTATCCAAAAGGACAAGACTTTACCTTGAAATCATTTACTTATTCATATTGGGCAGGAAGTATTGATGATCGAAAAAGTCCTAGTGGAGAAGCATTCTTTATGGGAAATTGTTTAGTATCATGGTCAAGCAAAAAACAATCATCCATTTCACTCTCTACAACAGAAGTAGAATATATTGATGTCGCCTCATGTTGCACTCAGGTTATTTCGATGAAACAAACCCTAGAAGATCTGCTTATAAATTATGAAGATCCAATAGTGATCAACTGTGATAAAACCAGTGCTATAAATATGTCTAAAAATCCCATCATGCATTTTAATACAAATCATATACCAATCAAGTATCACTATCTAAGAGAACATGTATCTCAAAAAGTTGTTAAATTAGAATACATTGACACAAAAGAACAGATTGCTGACATTTTCACCAAACCACTACCTAAGGAAGCCTTTGAGCATATTAGACAAAAGATGGGAGTAATTCCTTTACAAAATCACTAAGAGGAGAAAGCGCAAACCTCAAGGGGAGATATGATGACAGGCAGAGTTGTTTAGACAGAGAGATTTCTTTACCATTGGTGTCAAAGGGGGAGAATGATTAAATATTTTTCCATCAATGCCAAAGGGGGAGATTGTTGAGTAAAATGGTTGTCATTGATGTCAAAACTGTTAACGAAAGTTAAAGATATGGTGGCAAGCTGAAATCAGTAGAATAAAAAAGGAATAACCCTATTACAGGTTACAGGTTGAATAACAAATGAATAACCCCATAGAAATTTGAACGACTGAGATCGATCATCCAAGTAAATCGATGGCTCACAATGTTTTTGTTGAATGAACTAACACAGAGGTTAAGCACGTTTGAAGTGATAAATTTCTGCGAAGGACTAAGATCAGATGGCAAAGGTTAGTCCTGCCCTAGATCCAGCGGCTGAGGATCAACTCCGCAAAAGAAAGGTGAGAGGAGAAAGTTCCGCAACAATCAAGATCATATGACTTATATTAGTCCCACACTAGATCCGATGGTTAAGGATTAATTCCGACAGTTAGGTGGAAAATCCAAAGTTCCGCAAAAGATCAAGATCATATAGCTGAGATTAGTTCCACTAAAAGAGATTGACGATGCGGAAGAAAAATGCAGAAAAGGAATTGCGGAAGTAATGCTTAAACATTTTATGAACCTGCAACCCACAATATGGAACATCGAAGGTCAGGAAAAACTCCGCAAGAGATCAATGGCGCAGAAGAAAAATGAGGAAAGGGAATTGCGTAAGTAACATTTAAATATCTTATGAACACGCAACCCGTAATACAGAAGATCGAAGGTCAAGTAAGACTCCATAAGAGATCGATGGTGCGAAAGGAAGATTTTGGAAAGGACCTTCCGAAAAGGAGCTTGCGGGAAGTCGAGATACGATTTCAGGAAATGTTGCATCCTGCATCCTGCATCCTGCAATCTGCATATCAACGCTCATGGTGATTCTCAATAAATATCAACGGTGGGAAACCAACTCTTGCATTTCAGAGTGTGGAAAGGATTTTCCATAAAGACGAAGGCAAAGAGTCGAGATACGAATGTTATATCCCGTATCCCGCAAACTAGAGATCGACGCTCAAGGAAAGGCTCGATGAAAATCCACGGTGGGAAATCGCTATAACAGAAAATTGGTGTGGAAATAGGATTTAAAAAGAAATCGATAGAGAAGGTCAAATTTCTGGATTGTATCTGGTGAAGAAGATTATGGAAACACCAGAAAACGATGAGCATGGATACGAAAATGAATTATGAGTTGTGGGAAGAAATGAAACGGTGTCTTCACTGAAATGATGTGATTGTTGAGTGGTTGGATGATGATTGGTTATGTCTGTAGGTGAATAATCACGATCCAAAATGAAAGAGCGCATCTATGGAGAGATGTGTTGATAAGAAATAGGTAAAAGGTATTTATTGAATAAATCTGTAAAGAATTAAGTGTCTATGTTAGTAAGTCTGATAGAGTCCAAAGTGGATAGTTTTTTAACTATTCTAAAAGACTAAGAATATGAGTCTAGGGTGGCAGGGTGGTGCTAGGGTAGGCCACAGGTTTGCAGGGGGTCGAAGCCTCCTTCCAATCGTAGCTGGAGAATACGGTGGCGTAGAATCATTGTATGTTGAAATAGGGAGAAAACCATAGGGGTGTTGTAGCAAGGCTAGTTTTTAGTTGCAGACAAAATCTAGGGTGTATCTACATCCTTTACATTGCAGCAGATAAACAATTTTGCAAATTCATCTTATTAATGAGTTTGTGTTGGTGGTTTTCTCTTTTGAGGTTTCCACAATAAAATATGTGTCTTGATTGTTTGTTTTGTGTATTAAAGTAAAAACTGACAATACTGATTCACCCTCACCCTCTCGGTATTGTGGGATAAACCAACAAATGGTAGACTAGCAAACTTATTTCAAGCAACTAGGTGTCTTCGACAAGGTTATCCGCTCTTGTCGTTATTGTATATTCTGATGCTTGATACTTTGAGAAGAAACTTTATCTACATGAAAAGATGATTGGATTATTTTGGGCATCATGTCGACAAGGGGGGTAGACTCTTTTAACCATGTTCTCTTTGTGGATGATACATTGCTTTTGGGAGGGTCTTCGCTAAGGATGGAAAGAGTTTTTAAATGAATTATGCAAAAAAATTGTCTTATTTCAGGGGCTCTTATAAACAATAAAAAGAGCGCAATGTATGGCTTGAACATAGATCACTCAACAATTGTAAACATATCTCAAATTTTAGACTTTGTTGGATATGACACATCTGACAAGATTAAATATCTAGGTCTTCCATTAACCCTAGGCTAAAACAATCCTTCTCTTTGGATGGAAATAATTAGCAAGATAAAAGAAAATATTTCCTCATGGGGTGGTCAATGGCTCACGAAGGCGGGGAAGCTTATAATGATTAAGTCAATACTATTAGCTCTCCCAATTTACCAATCCTCTCTTCTACTGGATCCAAAAGCAAATATGGATCAGATATCCAAGTTGATCAGATATTTACTTTGGAGAGGTGGAAAAGGAAATCAGAGTAAAATGCATTTGGTTAAATGGGATATTGTTAAAAGACTTGTTCTAGAAGGTAGATTACAAATCAGAGACCCAAAATTGGCTAATCTAGTTATGGGAGGCAAACTGTTATGGCATCTCTTCTCTAATAGAAAACACCCAGTTAGTCAAATATTTTGGAAAAAATATCTTAAAGGAGGAACTCTAAGAAACTTACAAGTAACAAATACCACTAAAGGTTCTAAAACTTGGAATTTATGCAGAATAGGATTAGAATTCTTTCAACAACAACTTTATCGTATCCTAGGAAATGGAAGGAAAACTTTATAGTGGGATGACAAAATCAAAGGCAACACTCCATTAAATATTGATTTATCCATTTCAGAGATCAAGATCTGGCATGTCAAAAAGGATTTTTAAGACTGGATGATATTTCATTGTTGGATGCTAGGGCAGACCCGGGTTCTTATACTTTTATTTACCAACCAACAAAGAGACCCACAGTGTTGGCCCTTTCGGCAACAACCTACAAGCAGGTTGCAGTCTCACCCGAAACAGCTATGGGGTGCCACAAAATCAGGTTTCCGCAAGCAAAAGAGGGATATTACTGTACCTTTAGCATTAACAAAGTATACTTATACAATACAGAGCTTTGACAATTAATTAATTAGCTTCGCAGTTTATATAAACAGACAATTACTTGCTTAACCCTTAACTAGGAATTCACAACAAATTTATTGCTTAACAGTTGATCTTAATTTATCGTTTAACTACTTATCAAATGCATGAAAAAAAACATAACAGAAACAAAATAAACAGAAACCACCACAACACAAGATATACGTGGTTCACCCCCAGTGTAGGGGCTACGTCCACAGAACTACGTTTATATTCAACTCTTTACAAACAACACAATTATGATCTGTGCACTCAGCTGTAGATCTCTACGCACTCAGCTGCAGAGCTTCTCAACAACCCAAAACTGTGCACTAAGCTGCAGATCCTTTCTTCCAAAACCCTCTGCGCACTCAGCTATAGAGGTCGTCCATGCACACAACTAGGACTTAACCTTACCAAAACCCTCTGTGCACTCAACTGCATAGGTCATCCACACACACAGCTAGGACTTAACCTTACCAAAACCCTCTGCGCACTCAGCTGCAGAGGTCATCCACGCACACAGCTAGGACTTAACCTTAAACCTAAAAACAGGCCTTAGCTTCACATCACATCATATCATACAAAAAGCCTTTTACCAAAAACTATTTTCTCCTTTACATAAGTGCCTATTTATACTAATGCACTATTACAATACCATGTGTTTAAACCATGGGCTTAAAAACCATGAGTTTAAACCATGGGTTATTTACAAAAAGAGGGGGTTCGACCCAACCCCGACACCCCTAAGACTATTTTGGACCGCAACTCCGCCTACAAGCTTCGCACCAAAACCACGGAGTTGCCAAAATTAAGGATCTTCAAGGTCCATGCCCCAACAGGGCCCTAAGACTCACCAGTGTCCCGTCCCGGGACACTCTGCTACTTTTCTAGTGGGAGAATCTTGTTGGTGAAGATAGTGAACTGCTTGTTGAGGCTGCACATGATATCTTCAGTTGCTTGCTCCTTCTCCACTATCTCCTACAATGTTGCTGCAGATGATTCGCTGGCCTTTTCCTGTGCGAATGCATCATATTCCTTCAAAACTTTGAGCTGATTGTCTACAGCAGTGCTCAACTCTAAGGCCTCGTTAATCAGGGGCTACACAGAGTTCACCAACAGTGCCTCTTTTCTTCTGTAGGACTCAATTTCTTGTTGGAGCTCATTGCTTTGCTTCACCTTAAGCATCTTCTGCATAGGAGGCAATGTCTTGATTTATGCCTTTACTGCATCCAGCTCTGTCTGTCGCTGCTTGATAGCTTCTTGCAGCTTTTCTACTTCTGGGTTGTCCTGCAAGTTCGCCCAGGCCTTGACACTTTCATCTAGAAGCTTTGATGCACTGCTTACAAGATCTGAGATCTTCGTTGCTGAGGCTTGAATATCTCTGTGGCGCTGCTCCCTGATATCTGGTGGACTCTCAGGAATGATGCAAAGTTGAAGCTCCACAATCTGGGCCTCATGCTCTTTTTTCATCTTCTCTATCAGGCTGCGAGACTGTTGTGCATAGTCTTTCAGCTTGACTATTTTCTGTGATGGTTCTTCTTCAGCCTGTATGTCGAAGTCAGGGAGACTTTGACATGCCTTGTCCAATACTCACGCTAGTGCAGCCTGCTTGTTTTCTGCTTCCCTCTTCTTTTGCTCAGCTTCTTCCAACTACACTGTGAGGCTCTCACTCTACTTCATGGAATTTTCCAACTGACTATGTGAGTAGCTATCGTGCTCTCTGATCTCAGTCATGATTGCCAACTGACAAAGATGCAGCTCTGGCATAGACAACTTGGCGTAGTCTATCTCAACTGTCATACTCATCTGTGATCGAGATGCTCCATCAGTTATTATGAGGGCTGCACTTGGTACTTGCCCTCTATTGTTTATGGCTAGCCATTGCCTCATATCTGGCTGCATGCTTACTAGGGTACTGCTTGCTGCTGCGCCAGTCGCTGATCTTGCTGCTAACTCCTTGAGTTCTTCAATTCGTTGTGCTACGCCAGTAAGCGCATTGAGGTGCATAGCTGCAAACTTTGACCATTTGCCAGTTAAGACCTCTGTGGACTTAGTCAAATCCTGATCAAGCTCTTCCATCATCAAAGTGGGCTCTTCGACGATGTTCTTTCCCTTCAACGCCTTAGTTTTCTTTCTGGGCGAAGGCTTCATCACTTCCTCTGCTTCAGGAGACTTGTGTTTATCTGGGAGATTGGGGTCTAAGATTTTCTTTACTGATTCTTCCTCTTCTTCATCAGCTCTGTCGTCGCCACCATGTTCATCTCCGCTCTACTGCGATTCGTCTTGTTCTTTGCCTCCTTCGAGTGGGTCACTCTGCGGCGCCTGACTTGGACCTACGCCCATATCTGTCACTAGGGGGACTGGTATGTTGGGCCTTGTTTCCGCATCCTTCATCCATTTAGCCGGCCACTGTTAGACTACTGCGACGATGTCTTCCTGGGTCACCATGTAAGGAAACTTCGACCATTTATGCTTGTTATCTATGTGGGCCTAGTTGAAAATATGGTGCATGTCAGCCCTAAAATTGGCCACTCTCGCATACTAAGAAAATAGCTCATTACTGAGCCGCGGTATCTTCAGGATCTCATAGGAAATGTTCATGGCATAGAAGGTGAACATGTAGTTCATCATCTGTTGCAGGGCCTTATCCTACGAGACCCACAGAGATGCATACCTTGCTGCGCCAGGCATATCCGAAGGCACATCAACAAATTGTGCCTCGGTAGGTTCTCTCCACCCTACCAGTGCAATAAGCACTAACAACCATGAGTAGTGAAAGGGTCTACCTTTCTCCTACACATCGTGGACATCTTCGAGGAACTCCTTAGCAATGTACGTTTCCCAATTGTAACTATAGCCTTCAGCACAGTTCACAGCAATACTAACAATCGGCGCAGGTACTTCATTTGGTCTGCACTTCCGCATTATTTTGCATGCTAGGAGATCTGCAGCGAAGCGAATGTTCTGGTGTCGGATTGTCGAGGTTTGATATCCTCGCTTTCCTTTCGTCAGGCCGAAGCGGTCCTTCATGTGATGCGTGAGCTTTGTGTCCTCATGCTTTCAGACGAACTCAATGCTAGGATCAGGCCCTTCCTTCGGCAAGCCCGTAATCCTGTGAATGAGCTCTCCATCAATGGCAATGCACTGGCTTCCTATCCATAGGTGCCCATCATGCACCAATGCCAATAGTTGCTTGACCACTATGGCAACCTGCATGCTGCGACCAAAGTGGGGGACATTCAACATCTTCAACAAGCCATCTTTCTCCAAGCCAGCAACCCACTGTTTCACTTCCAGTAGCGTCGTACTGGTCTCCGGATAATGGACAGAGTGCAGGTATTTCCCTGGTGCAAACTATGGAAATTTCCCATGATCATTGGTATCATGGTCTACATACTTAAGCTGGTCAACTTTCCCTGTCATCGTTTCGACCAACTGCACACCCTGTGGCAGCGAAGGGGTGCGTAATGTGAACTTGGCTATCTGCCGAGGTGGTTGAACTCCTAGTCGAACAGGTGGAAGATATGGTGGACGCTGCGATGCAACATTCTCATCCTCACCAAGGTCTTCAAATTCTCTGGAAGGATTCTTCACAGGATCCTCTGGTGTCTTTCCTGATGGCTTGTTCCTTTCTTCGTTTCGCTTAGAGCGAACTTCTGCCTTATATTTATTTCTAGTTTATCGCGTATGCATTGGCTGATTCGGCGCTGGGGGAGTCTCTTCATGAGGGGAAGATGCAAGTGGATTGCTCATAAGGTTCTGCAGACCCCTCTCTCTGAATTCTCTCAACAATTTCTGGACTTCGTGATCAGCTGACATGGACTGAACTGTAAAACTCAAGAAAATGCGTAATGCGAACTTCCCATGTCTGGGTGTCTTCTTATAGAATCCAACGACCAAATCTGCCATAACTGTGCATTGAAGACACCAAATCTGACAGAGCAGCTGTAGATCTTGTCCAAATGGTGCTAGATTCCTTAAAATCTCATCATTACAAGCAGTTAATGCAGTTAACGTACCGACGCTTCCAAATCTGATTTTTTCCAACGGTCGCATTTTAGGCTTCGACACACCTTTCTCCTTCGGCACGACCAGTAACTTTGGCTGTGCCACAATAAGGGTCTTCGACACAATACAGAGCTTCGACACATCCTGACACCACAACAGAACTTCTTCGACAGCCTCAATGATTCCTGCAGCGAGCATCTTATCTAGCTCCATCCTGACTTTTTCTTTATACTTAGGATTCATCCCATAAGGGCGCTGCTTTACAGGCTTCACATTAGGTTTCAAAGGGATTTTTATCACTCCTATATCACCAAGGACACCTTTCATTTCTGAGAAATTCGTCGAAAATAAGTCCTAATACTCATGAAGGAGTTCAGTCACTTTGCTCACCATTTCTTCGTCCCAATAATCTCCAATGGTAGCATACTTAGGCATTTCTTCTGATCCAATGTTTACTTTCCTTGTTTTCAAGGGCTAGGTTACTTCAGGTGATTCAACTGCTGGTCCATGTAATTTGTAATGTCCTTTTGAATCAGGAATATGAATGTTGTGAAGGTCATCGTCTTCATCAATGGAGAGGTTATAACATTCTATTGCATTAGCTTCTTGTTTCTTCCAATCAGGTTGGTGCTTGGCTATTTCTTTATCATCAAAAACCTTAGTATGAATCACACTAATAGTTGCATCCAAATCAGGGCAATCCTCATTAATAGAAAATCTGAGCACAAAACTATCAATAAGGCTATCCCAACTTACAGTACCATGGCGAAGCTCTACCTCTGCATACCAATTCTTTGCTACAGGTTCCAAAGTGTGTACAAACCTATGTACCCATTCTTCACAAGGTACATGCTTCCATGCTTCATAACACTGCTCCAAATTTTCCTGAGGGCTAGTCTTACCATTAAATCTTCTTCACACCCCATAAGGTTGATCCATGAATCTTAGGCGAAGAAACTTTTGGCAAGCTCTCCAACTATGAATATACTTTTTATGACCATTCCACCATCTGGCAGCTGCGGCTCTGAATACTACATCTAGAGTCTCCATTTTCGGTGAATCTGGTACTTGCTCTGAGAATTGGACAATAAAATATTATGGGTCTGTCAAGCCATCAAAAGTAGGTAAGATCTTTGGCTGTGAGCCAACCCATCTGATAGACTTAGTAATTCTTACACATCGATGTCCATGTAGCTCATAGAGTCTATTTTTCCAATTCTCTAGGCCTTCATCTGAATCAGTCATGCAAGAACTGTCACACTGCCAATCCATTATACCTTCAGTAGTAGGGTTAACATAGTCTTCTTCTTTAGCTGTGATGTTGTAGATATGATCTAAAACATCCTGATCTTCATCTCTAACTAGCTCTGTATACCTTTCTCCTTGAGAAGGGTCCAATGGTACTATGACTCTCAAGCCTTTTCCTTCAAAAGTCATTTGTCTGTTCTTAAGGTTGATTACTGCATCATTGTTTAGTACCCATTCAATTCCTAGCAATGTTGGATAGGGGTTGCTATCATCAATTATTTCAATGACTTCAAAATCTTCTAAGGTACTGACTCCATCGATGTCCACTGGTACACTGGGGAATCTTCCCAAGGGCACAATCTTCTGTTGATTAGCTAATCTCAGCTGTATCAAGGACCATTCAAGCGTAGGTATTCCCATTTGTTCCCATGTCTACCTAGTTAGGACATTCACTTCTGATCCTAGGTCTAAAATGATATCAGTCATGTCATAATCTCCTATCTGAGCATGCAATCTCATTTCTCTTCCAATCCTTCTAACTCTATTAAAAGTTTTTCCTCTATCAGAGCTTCGCTAAGGTTCACAAGACTGAATAACTTTCTATAACTCATTCAAAGCATTCTGATTTCTAAATAGCTTCATACAACTCTGTAAAAATGATGTTAGTGTATTTACTTGATCCGACGAAGCTTCTTGAAACTGTAACTGTTGTTGATGCTGTTGCGTACTTGCTACTGATGTTCTTGGGTCAGCAAAGTCTTTTTTCGCTTCCATAAATGTTCCTTTTTCTCGTCCAACATTGAAGGCTGTAATTTTCTTTGGGGTCTTGTGGACCCAAGCCTCGTCAAGTTGTTTCTCCTTATTATGCACTTGTGTCGTAGCTCCACTCCTTGTAACAACATTAATAGCTGGGACAGGCCTTCTACAGCCATCATCTGAACATTCTGAGTAGGAGCACCATTTCTTTCTTATATCTTAACTATCAACTGTGGGCATTGCTCAATCACATGATCGACTGCTCTGCAATATCGACATGTCGTAGTTGGGTTCTGACAATCTCTAGCTACATGTCCTGCCTGATTACAATTATAGAAAACAACCTGGCCTTGACTTCTTCCAGGCATACCACCACGACCATGACCTCTGGAATTACCTCGACCTGATGTATTACCATGGTAACCATATCCATCATTGCTTTGTGCATCCGGTTGTACCCTATAAGCATCATAGGTTCACTCTCTCATGAGGTCAAAGCTGCGACATTCATCTTCGTTGTGTCCAACTGACTTACAGAACTTGCAGTAGGGATTCTTAGGTACTTGAACATATCTCTGCAGCAGATAGCAATCTTCAGGTCAATGCTGACCAATTGTTCTACAGATCTTACAATATAGGACATTAGGGTTAAACGGGTTCGGTGCACCAGTATTCAAATAATTTCTTACTGTAGGACAATGTTCTCTGTCATGACCTTCTGTCTTGCATTGTGTACACCAAACCTCTTCACGAATAGCTTTCCCTTTCTTCATGTCGCGAAGCTCCAAAGACATTTCTGCTAACTATGCTTGTATTTGAGCTATTCCAGAATTATCTCCAATAGGACTTGTTTCAAGTTTCATAGCAATTTCCAACACCCCTTACTGATCAGCAACCTTCTGTTGCGAAAGTGGAGTCCTGATATGAGGCAACAGTGCTGCGATGAACCATTCTTTATGTTGTTCTGGTCCAATAGTGAAACTAACTTGGTCCAACAAAACCTTGAACCTCTGATCAAAGTCCCAAACTGATTCACCTCGCTTCTGCTGAATTTCTTTCAGTTCAGTTATAGACTACGACTCTGATTTAGGCTTCTTGAATTCTTTGATCATTGCTTTTTTAATATCAGCCAAGATATAGTTCTGAGTACTAGAAAACTTCATAAACCAGGTCAAAGCTCTATCTCTGAAAGAGGTGACCAACTGCGTTGTTCTTGTATCTTCATCCATAATATTCTTAGCAGTCCAAACAGCTTCGCATAAGAACCAAAATTGCTCTGGATCCTCTGATCCAGTTCCTCTAAAGACTAGGAGTTCAATATCATCATTCATATGGGCCATAGTGGATCAAGGGGGGGGGAGGGGGAGGAGGAGGGATGGTAATAGGGGGGGGAACTTACTGAGGTAGACAAACCTGTGACAGGACTACTCGGGCTAGGGTTACTTTCAGACTGCGAAGGGTTCTCAGGGATAGCAGATCTGCGCTGCAGAGTGATAGGAGGGTTTCTAACAAAAGGGGTTTCTTCAGATTCAGACTTGTCTGGGCTTAAAGGGGTATAATCGGTACTCTGACCTAGGTTAAAGGATCCAAAATTTCTCTTATATCTTTTACCGTTGCGAAGCAAACCACTTTGCTCATCGAGGTCACTTTCACTTTCAAACATAGGTTAGTAGCAGTAAATCTAGCAATCTTATTCTATAAGCAATATGCATTTTTTAGCCAAGAGCATTTTAATTTTCAAACTTAATGAATTCAGGTACTTACCCATTGGTCCTTTGAAGAACTGTCTTTCTGTTTCGCTGAAAGAAGTATGTGTGTCGATGGCGAACTCCGTCACAAATGCTTCAAGGGTCCGTGTTGTCCAGAAGTCAATAGCTCTAGATACCGCGTTGTTCACTCTTTTCAACAGCTTAATTCTTTCCAGGGTCCAGGCAGGAGACTGATCTTCTTGGAAGTTTGTCCTTCTTTCTATCAACCTAGATACCCACTGGTGCAATTCTATGTGGATACTACCAAAGAAAATTTCATAAATATCAGAAAAAACGTACCTTTGCAAGAAGTCGTCTGAGCTATGATAAGGATCCTTATTTTCTTGTTCAGCAAATTTCATATAGGTATCCTCAACCCAATCACCGATTTATTTTACTGAGGGCCTCCAAAACATATCCCTCCAAGTACAACATAGATCCCTCTTGAAGCAGATACTGGTTCAACCGGCAACGGAACTAATTTGTTGGCTGCTAGGGCAAACTCAAGTTCTTATACTTTTATTTACCAACCAACAAAGAGACCCACAGTGTTAGCCCTTTCGGCAACAACCTGTGAACAGGTTGCAGTCTCACCCGAAACAGCTATGGGGTGCCACAGAATCAGGTTTATGCAAGCAAAAGAGGGATATTACTGTACCTTTAGCCTTAACAAAGTATACTTATACAATACAGAGATTCAACAATTACTTAATTAGCTTCGCATTTTATATAAATAGACAGTTACTTTCTTAACCCTTAACTGGGAATTCACAGTGAAGTTATTTCTTAACAGTTAATCTTACTTTATCGTTTAACTACTTATCAAATGCATGAAAAAAAACATAACAGAAACAAAATAAACAGAAACGACCACAACACAAGATATAAGTGGTTCACCCATAGTGTAGGGGCTACATCCACATAACTGCATTTATATTCAAGTCTTTACAAACAACACAGTTCCGATCTGTGCACTCAGCTGCAAATCTTTGCGCACTCAGCTGCAGATCTTCTCAACAACCCAAAACTGCGCACTAAGCTGTAGATCCTTTCTTCCAAAACCCTCTGTGCACTCAGCTGCAGAGGTCGTCCATGCACACAGTTGGGACTTAACCTTACCAAAACCCTCTATGCACTCAGCTGAAGAGGTTGTCCACACACACAGCTAGGACTTAACCTTACCAAAACCCTCTGCGCACTCAGCTGCAGAGGTCGTCCACACACACAGCTGGGACTTAACCTTAAACCTAAAAATAGGCCTTAGCTTCGCATCACATCATATCATACAGAAAGCCTTCGACCAAAAACTATTTTCTCCTTTATATAAGTGCCTATTTATACTAGTGCACTATTACAATACCATGTGTTTAAACCATGGGCTTAAAAACCATGAGTTTAAACCATGCGTTATTTACAAAAAGAGGGGGTTCGACCCAACCCCGACACCCCTAAGACTATTTTGGACCGCAACTCCACTTACAAGCTTCACACCAAAACCGCGGAGTTGCCAAAAATAAGGACCTTCAAGTTTCGTGCCCCAACATTCATCTTGGGACAGAAACAAAAATTGGGCAGCATAGACATTCCCAGATCTATTAGAACGTCTTATCGCTCAAAAAAACTTGTTGTTGGTTAAAATTGACGGGGCTTTCTACAATTCACTCAATGAGCAAGGATGCTTGGGGATGTGGAAAATCAAGGAAGTATACAGCAGTGCAAAGCTTCAAGGAACTACAAACAAATCCGATTCTAATACAAAATGCTTCTTTTTGGAAGCAATCTGGAATTTTCCAAGTATTCCAAAAGTTAATTTTTTGACTTGGATACTAATGCAACAGAAATCTCTAACATTTGAAAACCTATCAAGAAGGGTATTTTATGGACTTTTTAGATGATGTATATGTTATCAAGTCGTAGAGACTTCAGAACATGTTTTTGTTGGCTGTGTTTTTACTCAGAAGGGCTGGGCACATACCTTGAGTGGGTTGTCAGTTTCAGCTCCTTCGAATATTGAACTTGTAAGTCTATTTACAAAATGGATGTCAAGGTACCCAGGAATTCTCTCAATCAATCATGAATGGAGGAAAATTTGGCAAGGCATTCCAAAATTTTTATGGTGGAAAATTTGTTTAGAAAGAAATGAATTGATTTTTAATAGTAATATGTCCTTGATGTTTCCTGGTTATTCATCTGATTTTATCTCTGATAAGTGATCGGACCCTGCATAAAAACATCTAGGTTTTACATTGATTTCAAAGTCGAATTCTTGTAACAATAGCAACGATCGATAGATATTTCCCCCCAACACAGGATTATTGACCAAGTATTTCAGTTTTGAATGGTCGATAAACATCTTTAAGTGCCCTCGTAATAGATAGTGGTGAATTTTTGTAACGCATATACCATTTTCAGCCCTTCTCTTTATGTCATCATATATTTTTTCACCGCAGTGGAGAATTTCTGACTCGCAAATGCACTCAGGCGGTCAATTGATCCTTCTTCTAGTTGGGCTAATATCACTCCCAGTGCTACATATGAACCAGCGACATGGACATGGAACTCCTTCATCCAATATGGAAAAACTAATATTGGTGTTGTGACAATTTTTTCTTGATTGTGTTGAGACTATTTTGGCACTCGTCGTTCCATTCGAACTTCGTACCTATTTTAGTAACTTCTCCATTGTAGTCGTTATCATCCTATATCCCCTTATAAAGTTCTTGTAGTATCCTTTGTGGCCCAACATGGCCCACAACTACTTCACTATCATTGGTGTTGGTAGGTCGACAATGATTGCAATCTTGGCTAGGTCTACCAACATGCCTTCCTTACATACGATGTTTCCTAATAGGATTCCAAATGGTGCATAGAAGATACATTTCTTTAGATTTAGTGAAATCTGATGTTTTCGACATCTTTCCAGCATCAAATGAAGTTTTGCAGTATGGTATTTTACCAATCCATGGATGATCCAGACATCCATGTATACCTATAATAAATTATGAATGAAATCATTGAATGCAACAACAACTAACCTTAAAAATATCGTAGGAGCATTCTTGAGATCAAATGGCATTACCATGTACATAAAACATCCCCATTATGTTATGAATGTGGTTTTTTGTCGATCTTCCTTCGCAATACTTATCTGGTGATATCCTGAAAATCCATCAGTGAATGAGTAGGCTTCCTGTCCTCCTACCCCTTCCAGCACTTCATCGATAAATGGCATGGGAAACAGATCATGAATACTTGCATCATTTAATTTCCTCAAATTGACACATATTCGTATTTCCCTGGTATTTTTGTCCTACACAACAATCAGCCTAATCCCTTCTGATTCTTTGACAAGTTTGATAATCCATGCATCTATCATTCACTCTAGTTTGGCCTTAACACACTCTTTGTATCTCAGATTCAATCTATATGGTCGTTTCTTTACTGGTTTCACATCACATTTTAGAGGGATCTTCATTTCTCCCAAATCCCCTGAAATGCGTTTCATATAGGAAATTTTCTTAAAAAAGAAGTCCTAAAACTCATGTAGTAGTTTGGTGACATTTTCAATTTTGGAATCATCCCAATAGTCTCCAATACTAGCAAACTTTGGACTTTATGTTGTCTCAATGTTGACCTTCTTTATCTTCAGTGGCTGCTTGAATTTGGCGAATGGTATTTCAGGTGCATCGATGTTGTCACTTCCTTTCGACTCTGGGATGTAGATGGATCTCAGATCGTCCTTTTCATCAGGCTCTCCCAACAAGTTGCAAACACTCTATCATCATCTGTGGTTTTGGTGTGCATTGTAGTCCCATCGATTGTTCAATCAGAGCTATCTCTAGCACTTTGTCATGGATGTCCTACGACGCACTATGGATGATCAAATTTTTTGTCTTTGAAATTGAAAGTATGGTTGAAGCTAATAGTCAATTCTTCCTATGTCATTATTTCTCATCATAGTTCTATAGAGACATACCATCTTTGTGTTGTTTCATCTAGGGTATGTATGAACACGTGAACCCATTCCTCCTTTGGCCTCATTTTCCATCATGTTTGGCATGTTATCAAGTGATCCCCTGGATCACTTATTCCATCATATTTATTACCTTTGTAGTATTCCTCCTCCCTGAATTGAAATTCCATCCATCGTCAGCATATTTTGCATTTTTCTATCAATGTTTTATGTGTAGCCCACCATCTTGTTTGGGTAGCCTTAAGTCCTTCTGATAGTCCCAAAATGTGTTACAGTTCTATTACTCTATATTTGAATTCACTGATGAATGATTCTAAGTTAGGTAATCCTTTTTACATTGTTAGAGCATATAATTTTGTCACTACCCATCTCAGTGACTGAGTAATTCATGTGCATTTGCTAATTGATGCCAATTTTCCAGTGCTTCATCAGAGTCTGAATACGTGGAGCTGATACTACACCATCCCAATTCCCCGTCAGCAGTAAGATTGATGTAGTCTATGGAGACATTATAGTCATGATTTCATCCTCCCACAACTTTTTCTTTTATTTTTTCAGAATATCACTACCCTTCAAGGCGGTCTAGTGGGGAAATGACCCTCGCATCTCTATTCTCAAATGACATAGTTATTTTCTTGAAATTGATAACTTATAAGTTTCCATCACCCATCTGATTACCAACATCATCAGGTATGGGCTGGTATCATCAACTCTCTCTATAACATCGAAATTTGCATGCCTTCAATCCTTATACTTCAACCAGTAGATGAGGAACTCGGCTAATCGATGAAACTTTGGCCTGATTTTCCAGACGAAGTTGTACTGGTGACCATACTATCTTTGGTTTCCCTATCATTTCCCATGTCTATTTGGTTAGGATTTTCACATCCAAACCTAGATCCAAGATTTTCGAATCTACCTCATATTCACCAGTGTGGGCATTCATTCTCATTTCTCTTACTGTTTTCCTCTTCTGCAACCTGTTGAGAGGGAGATCTTGTCATCCCTCTTTGTGTCGATACAATATGTTGGTTATTTCTCCTAATGCATCATGATCCTCAGCTAATATTACACAAATTTCTAGAAACTTTTTGAGAGTACTAACCTTCCATTGTGATCTTGATGAGTTTGTCGAATCAAAATTCAGTGGCATTTTATAAACAGGTAACTTACTATTGCTCTTGATCAGCACATCTCTTGCATCGAAGAAGTTTTCTTTTTAGGCTCCTACATCAAATTGTAATTTCTTCCAAGCTATAAGTCGGACATTTGGTAGTGTCATGTCTTCTCCTAACGTCGCTCCTCCTCTTGTCACTATGACGATGTTCACTGGCCTATTCCTTATTTTAGTTGATATCTTCTGAACATTTGGACCAGGATTTTGAGTCTGATTCATATTTTGGTTCAGTTGCAGTTGTGGTGCATTATTAACCTGTCATTTTGTAATTAGGTGGGGAGAGTCCTTTATCATGTGATAATTTACGCGATTGTAAGTACACTAAGATTATAGATTTGGAAAATCCCTTCGATAGTGTGCTACCACTCCACAATTGTAACAGGTAATTGGTCCTTGACTGTGACTGAAAAATCCTCTCCAACCAAAGCCTCTATTGCGGCCATCGTGAAATCCTCCTGGGAACCCTCCTTGTTGCTGATACGGTGGCTGGTTGTATTGTGGTTGATTGAATTATTGTTGTGGTTGATTATACTATGGTTGCGGTTGATTATATTACAGTTTCAATTGATTATATTTCAGATTTGATTTATTATTTTTAGGCTATAGTTGAGGTCTCTCTACTGGTCGTTGCTCTTCTTCTTTCATAAAGTATGTATCCATGGTTCTCTCTTGGAGCAAATTGTAAGCTTGACAATTGTTTTCTTCATGACCCACTGACCGACAGAAATTACAAAAAATATTGGCTGGCTTCAACACAACTTTCTGTAAGCATACACGTTCTTCTAACTGATGTCCTCTTGTTTGACAAATTCAGAAGTAGGGAATTCCTCCTTGACTGAGTGGATTCAGTGCCCCTGAATGCAATTATTCTCATAATTAGAGAAATTGATCCTTATGATGTCCTTAATACCAACATCGACAGAACCATATCTCTTCATGAACCTCTTTCCCCTTCTTAGAATCTTGCAATTTTATGGTAAGGTTCAGCAAATGTGATTGTATCTATCTCATACCAATCCCTGTTTTGTCGACTGGTGAAGCCTCTAGTTTCATCGCAATTTCTAGGGATTCCGCTTGAGATGCGATCTTCTTTTGCACTAGAAGGATTTGAATGTGAGGTAGCAAGGATGCATTGAAACATTCTTTATGTTGTACATTACTCATTCTAAATCTAACATTGGCCATCGGGGTTTTGAATCTTTGATTGAAATCCCACACCGAATCATTGGGGAATTTATTTATTTCCTTTAACTCCGTAATATACTACGATTTCAACTTTGATTTCTTAAATTCATCAATTGGTACCATCCTTATTTTCATTAGGGTCTTTTGTGGATGCCCTGTCTGTACTTGCACAAATTTCATATACCAATCCATCCCCCGGACTCTAAAGGTTTTCGTTGCTTGTCCTTTCTTGATATCCTCATCTTGGACTTGTTTCACTATCCATACTACTTTGCACAAGAACCAATACTGTTATGTGTCCTCGGTCCCATTTCCTTGGAAAAATGGTAGCTTTACGTCATCACCCGCCATCCTGGGTTTCTACCAGTATTTGTCAATCCACTATTATTACTATAGTGTTTACATGCAAGACAACCTCGAATAACTTATGTTTCTTCCTACCAATTTTGTAATGGTGCGCTGGGTAGTAGGTACGTTGTAGCTCTAGGTTGGTCCTTTCTTAGATTCAAGGGTATCCTAGTCGTTCCCTTCGTCGTTGTAGGGTCTCTTGGTCCCTTGTGGTCTTGCTTCGCAGTTCTTTGTTTCGATCACACTAGGACTCTCTTCCTCAATCCTCCTCCTCTTCTATGGCTAGAACCTCACCACGCTTCGAAGGAAACCACACTCCTCTATGGATTCCCTCACAGTCTCATCATGACTAACATCCATCTACCCCACATTATTTCCTCAAACCCACATCTTCACAGTACCCATGGCCTTCGCACACCATATATTTACTCGTCGGAATTCATATTTAGTATCCCTTTTCACAAATGAGCATCTTGATCCACAATTGTAACTACAATAGATATCTCCCTCTGGGTCCTTTAAAAAATTCCCTTTCTGGATCATTGTGGGATTTAATTTTATCGACAACGAACTAAGTGATATATCCTTTTAAAATCTTGTCTATCCATACATCAACAGCTCTTGAAGCTTTTTGTCGACCCTACGTAGTTGCTGGATTATTCCAATGCTCGGGATTGCCTCTCGAGAAATTCTTCTTTTGAAAAGAGAGTTGTGTCAACCATTCATATAAAACTATCAAGAATTCACATAAAAATACTTCATGGATGTTAGAATAGAAGTACTTTTCTAACCATTTCTTTGTCGAACATCTTGAGTTCAGGATTTCTTCTTCAGAAAACTCTCAAGTCTTCTTATCAAACCAATCCTGGATTTCCAGTTTCATCAGATGCCATAGCATGTCCTCTCCTTTTTCATACTATGGTCCCAGCAATGGAACCATTTGTTGACACATAGCTCTATCGACAGAGATTCACTTTGCATTTTTGTCAACAAAGCTCTACACAGACTCCTTAAACATTGGCTCGGAAATTATTCACCCTTTCCAGCAACACTCGCAGAGCGGGTGCAGTCTCACCCGATATGTTTAAGGGCAGCTGCAAAAACCACATTTCTGTAGTGGGGAGGGGACATGCATCACTTCATACCCATTTGCAGCACAACCAAAAGTCCAGATTCATATCATACTATTAATGCTAACTTAGTTGCATTAACCAGTATCTAACCATTCGCAGTATAACCAAAAATCTCAACTGCATTAACATGTATCTAACCAAATCTATGTATCAATAAGCATTAAACCATTGCAGAACACCAATCATATTTGCAACAAGAGATAATTACAAAGACAGTTCACAGTCATCCTTATTCATAAAAGAGATTCACATCAAAGAATACTGAGAGAAGCTACCAAAAAACAAGATCAAATCCATGCCGAAATATCATATTGTAATCTAGTGCATTTTAGAAATACAAATGCACTGATTTTGACACATTCGATTTTTTTAGAAAAATGAAAAAACAAAAATAAAAACAAAAAAACTCTATAGGGTTGACATGGTTACAAATTCGATCTAAAACATGGTCTCATATTTCCCTATTATTTATATATATATATTCACATGTTAAACAAATCTAAAATCCCTATAAGGTGAAATTGCAATTGTGTATAATAGTAGAGTGTTTTAAACCCTAATGTAAAATTTTGCAGCCACATAAAACAAAAAGAAACAATAGGAAGATAAGGGTTGCAACACTAAAGGTAAGTATGAAGATTTTTTTTAAATCTAGTTAAATCCTAAATAATATAATAAGATCAACAATAATATTTACATAGTTGAAACTTGTTCCAAATATCTCCCCTGAAATTTTTCAGCAAAAGAATGACTTAATGTTTAGGTTTTTTTCTTTTAAACACAATTTAGAATTGGTTTTTAAACCTAAAATTGCCACCATTTTTCAGTTTAGGGAAAAATTAGCTTGTGCGATTTTTTTTAATTTTGAATTTTCAGCAGATTGGTGTGCTCACATCGGTGCATTAATGTATAAAATGCATCAGCATCCTGCAACTTTAAGAAATCTCATTCCTTGATGTTCATATACTTCTGACGCACCGATGCACTTGTGTTTACAAAATGCACCGGAATGAAAACTGGTGTAAAAATGCATGTATAATATTTTCTATCAAATGTAGTAGATATTTTCTATTACAGGGAATTTTGAAGAGGTTCTTTCATGGTGCTTTTAGCGTTGTTAATCCATACTCCCACAAATTTAGATACAAATCTCATGCACCGGTGCACATATACATATGTTGCCCCAGTGCACTTATGTTTATAAAACACAATGTATTTAATAATTGTGTATAATGCATATATAAATATCCGCTATCAAATTTAGTGGATATTTTCTCTTGAGGGGGATTTTATCGATATTCTTTCATGGTGTGTTTATCGTTGTTAAGCACTTGTGTGTTTACTCTATTGGATCGCACCAGTGTGTGTATATATGAATAGACACACAGGTTTAATTTTTAAATGATGGTTGTTTGTGGGTCCACTTAAAACTATATATTCATATCAAATTTTCTTTTTGTATTCAATTACTTCATAGTATATATATGTTGCATAAACTCACGTAATATTGGAACCAAACTATATAGGAAGTTAGATTGTAATATAGTTCTTGAAAAAAATTAGGACTGTAGAGACGTATATTGATTCTTGATTTGGCTCAAATGAAGGGAGAAAATTGGTAGTATCAAATGGCCAATTCTTCATATTCCCACTCATTCCATCATGTTCAAAGTTCAACAAGTTATCCCTTTCCATCCCCAAAACATTCATATTTTATTTATATTTTGACTATTTATTTGAAATTATGTTACTTATACATGTGAATCTGAATAAAAATTTATTCTTTATAGTAGGATCCCAATTCAGGTTCAAGTTCAGATGCAAAAGGCATTCCACCAGTTTCAAAACATTGTAAGCTCTTATCAAGAGCAAGAGTCTACAAGCAATTCATAGATGAGAATGGGAAGCCACTTTACCCTGCAAACAGTAATATGTCGTCTTCAAGTAGTAATCCCAGTTCATCGACAGTAATTCGTCGTGAGATATAACTCTTTTATGAAACCCCAATAGTTTGTGGTTGTTCAAAATGTCAAGGGTTGAAGGAGAACCCTTGGCGTGTCACACTCACCCATTACACCAATGATATATTACCCAATGTTGATGGTTTAATACCCCCTACTATAGTGAAAAATACAATAGGTGATATAGAAAAGACATGGAGGGACACTTCCCTATGCTCTTTTTTGAAAAATTTGGAAGCCAAAACAACTATGTCTCATCCTAAACTAACAAACCCCTCTGGTTATGTTCAGTCAACTGAAATTTCTAGTCATCCAAAGTACGGATTTGAATGTCACCCAACCCATCTCTACTAGAATATCCAAAAATTTGCATGAGAAGAGAGAAAATATGTCCAAGTACACACTAAGGTTCATCCAATTGTTGGAGGGCAGTGATGATCTATCCCTTCCTGTGAATTTGCAAAGTAAATATCAAACTTCTTATAGCTACACTTTCTATGGAACTTGGTTGTCTTCTCTACCTTTGCCTGATGTTAGAACCAAATTATCCTTTTGTGGTAATCATTTTATGATTACGAAGTCTAATATTGATGTTGCAAATCTTGGGTTTTTTATCCTTTCACATGTACTTTTTCCTCCCAAACAGTCAATAGAAATTATGCCATTTTGCAGTCCTATCTATTGTCGGTCTAATTAATTGAATGTTATTAAGTACAAGCATAGCATTTCCATGTATAGTATGTGCATGAAAGGTTATGTTTCTAGAAACTTTAATAGGAACAACCTGCTATATATAGATGGTCGCCCATGCACTCAAGAGAACATTGTAGGGTTCCTAAATAGTTCTAGGTGCTCTTTATTTTCTGCAAATCATTCATTTGAAGAACACTTCAATGACTAGGAGTTCTTTATGAAAAGGAAATAGTCAAGATTTTTGTTGTACATGCAATACATTGTTTGTCTCCTAGTGATGAGTTGTTAATAAACTACAACTCTTGTAGACCACCAACCGCTCGTTAGAGACGTCTCGCATTGGGATTACCCTTAGACATTCCCCTAGGGCATAGACAAAAGAACATTGATTAATTCTAATTGTCAATTCAATGGGATCCATGTTAAAGTATCTCTTAGTTTGAAATTATGTTTTATAAATTGTTAATTTAATGTATAAATTGAATTTGAAAATGTGTTACTCAATTTTAAATTTTTATATTTAATGTGGAATTGATGTTAATTTATCGCTCAATCTAAACATTTTCTTTATAAATTGTTTATAGCTTAACATTTTCTATTGGAAATTATTCTTGTGCTTCTGTAATAAATGTTTTGAATAATAATATATCAAACCAATTGCATTGTGCTTACTAACATCGTCGATGTAATGTTCAATATCTTTTAAATCAGGATTTCGATGATGAGATACCTACCTACCATCTTCCGTTGCACCCCAGTACAATGTCAAATCGAGAGAAGGATGAAAAAGAGCACAACTTGGAGCTGAAGCATATCAAGCATGGTTGAATCAACCACATATTCAATTTCCATTGTTTTCATCCTCACCAATTAGGAATGCCTATGGTGATAGAAGTTCTTCACATGTTGACAATGGAGGAAATGAAGTAGATGTTGGTATGGATGAGTTATTCCGACAAAGGAGCTCCATGGAAGCAATGTTGTTTCACACATTCCAGGACAATGAGCTAGGGGATGACGTTTGTATCCCTGAAGCCTTCTTTGAAATATCAGAAAATTCCACACCTCTCTTTGAACTTGGCCAGTCAAAGTCTACACAGTTGGGCACAATGATGTCACTGTACAAATTGAAAGCAAAGTTTGGCATATCAGACACATTTTTCTCAGCAATGTTGAGGTAACTAAGCATCAACTACATTATCTTTTGAGGAATTTTGTTACACAATCATCATTGAAAATTGTCAATTTTATGAATGTTAAATAACATTGTACATTTGTATTTCCCACTAACTACAGGTTATTCAAAGATAAGGTACTTCTGAATGATAATTCCTTGCTTGGAAGCTGCAAAGAGACGAAGCAAATGTTGAAATTGTTGGGTGTTGAATACATACCAGATCATGTGTGTCCCAATGATTGTATTCTATATGGAGGTGAATATGCATACAAAGAGATATGTCCAAAATGTGGGCATGGCAGGTACACATAATTGAATAAAAATGCTAAATCACATTGTGCTCCTCATAAGATATTAAGGAACATGCCTATAATCCCATGGATTCAAAGGTTCTTTCATTGCAAAGTAATTATGCCATAGGGATGGCATGCATCCCATCGAATTGAGGAAGAGTATTATGAATCCCAACATATTCAATATCCATTAAGCATATAGAGGATACATGGTCCAATAAAGTCAATGATGAAGTTTGCAACCTCCGATTGAGCATAGCCATTGATGGGTCAACCCATATTCCCAACCAGAAAGCACCTATATTGTTTGGCATGTAATAGTGATCAATAACAATATCCTCCCATGGTTTTCCATAAAGAATGAACATCTTATGTTGGATATTATAGTCCCTAGTAGAACACAAGTGAAGAAAATGGATGTTTACCTACAACCATTGATTGAAGAGTTTAAGGAATTATGGGAAGGGTTACAGGTGTATGATGTATAAAGACCCATCCCTTTATAGAGGAGTTTTACATTGTATGGAATATGTGTGTACACCACACATGATTATATGGGGTTGGGAGTTTGCTCAAATAAATATTTCGTTTGATTTGTTTATATTCAAAGCACTATTTTTTGGCATATTTAATTTGGCACAACTATATTGATTGCCAACATTGACTGCGTGCTCTGTGTAACATAGCATTGCATGTCTTGTAACAAAAGGTTATCATGGATGTAAATTTTTTGGACATTATAAGAAGGCTAGGTGGTCCAAATGCCTATGAAATCCAATGTATGACTTCTCTAGGGTATTCCTCCCAAAAAACCACCCTTATAGAAGAGAAACATCTTCTTTCAATGGTAAACCAAAGAGAACCCAAATTTCTGAAATAAAAACACTAGTTGACTTGATTAGGGCATATGACAGGGAGAAGGAGAAGGAATTTGCAGAGATATTGTATTCAAATGGGGAATCTATGTTTGAAGATCCTTGATTCTTTAACACTTATGTTGAGAATCGATATTTTATGAGATCCCATATTGGGAGCATTTTAAGATTTCCCACTTACTATATCCCATGCATATATTTAAAAATGTCTCAAGTTTCTTATGGACTCACATAGCATCCAAAAAAAGGACAAGTTCTCTTCCAAAAGAGATTTATTTCTTTGAATACTAAAAAGAATCATTTGCCAAGATAAGAAAATAGAGGAGAGGATGGCCACTCTTTTTTATTTAAAAAAGGCGATGTCCTATGGATTTTGAAGAAAGAAGATCTTGACTTGGCAAAGGAAGTTGTATTGGGAATGAAGGAACCTTCTTTTTATGGGTCTTGTTTATGGTGTTGCTTCACTACAGATGAAAATTTATCGGGTTTGAGATCACATGACCATATCAACCTTCTAAGGGTACGTATAATGTCAAAACAAAGTCCATTATTTATTTATATCTTTTACCACACAAGTTAAAATGTAATTAATTGTTTGTTTTTACTTTGTAGTGGCATTATTCATTTTTGGTGTGTGGGTGTGTGAACCATGACTTTCTCGATGACTTGTGGCATGCCATATCTAGACTATTTTTATTTGTATGGTGGATCACATCAAATGATATTTACATTGCTAGAATTCCGTAGTGGAGTCCAAAGATAGCAAAGATTGTTTGTATGTTTGAGAAGGAAATTCCATAGAGTTTCATTGATTTGCATATTCATATTCTATAAAGTTAAATTAGTCAGGGTGGTCTCATGTCGTTGGATGTTATTCTTGGAGAGGTACATAAAAAAATTGAAGGGATTTGTTAGACAGAGGTAAAAACCTGAGGGGTCTATTGTAGATGGATACATAGTATATGATTCATTCTATTATGCTAGTGAGTAGATAA
The DNA here is from genome assembly GCA_001517045.1 of Pseudotsuga menziesii. Classification (NCBI taxonomy): domain Eukaryota; kingdom Viridiplantae; phylum Streptophyta; class Pinopsida; order Pinales; family Pinaceae; genus Pseudotsuga; species Pseudotsuga menziesii. The sequence goes on from LPNX010743069.1 coordinate 1,047,393, forward strand.
AGCAAATAAAACACACACTAGGTGCAGTTATTTGGGATGATGAACTTGATGAGGACAAATGGGAATGGCAGTTACTCGAAATGAAAGGAAAAAGGTGCATGATAAGGAGTAAGTCACTTATATTTCTATCTTCACATTTCCACGAAGTAACACTACAACAAAACCCAGTGATTAGTGTCTCTTTTAGTGTCCACTGTCACTTTTTGTGTATTTTTCATCATTTTTTTGGACAAAGTGGACACTTTTCCATGGGATGGCGCTTTTAATGGTGTTATTTGCGTCCCTTTTTAAAATTTGGTGCTATTTTGGATGTTAATTAGCATCCAAATTAGTGTCCCAATTAGCGTCCCAATAAGCATCCCAATCAGCATCCCAATTAGCGTCCCTTTTTAAACGTTGGCGCTATTTTGGAAGATAATTAGCATCCCAAATAATGTCCCAATTAGTGTCCCAATTAGCACCCCCATTAGAATCCCAATTAGCATCCCAATTATCATCCCTTTTTAAAATTTGGTGCTATTTTGGATGCTAATTAGCATCCCAATTAACGTCCCAATTACCATCCCAATTACCATCCCAATTAGAATCCCAATTAGTGTCCCATTTAGCATCCCAATTAGCATCCCAATTATCGTCCCTTCTTAAAATTTGGCCTATTTTGGATGATAATTAGCATCCCAATTAACGTCCCAATTAGCGTCCCAATTAGCATCACAATTATCATCCCAATTAGCATCCCAATTAGAATCCCAATTAACGTCTTAATTAGAATCCCAATTAACGTCCCAATTAGCATCCACAAAAGAATCCCATATAATGCCAAGAACAGCCTCCAAAAAATGTCCTTAATAGCATACCACCATATATTAATCCAGGGTTAGGGACAAGAATTGCGCCATGAATTTTGGCAAGAAAAACATTCAACATAGTGCCAAGTATAGAGCCAAGAATTGTATCTTGAAAACATCCAACATAGCGCCGGGTATAGATCCAGGTATAGTGCATGGAATAATGCCAGAAATTTTGAAAGGAATTGTGCTAGGAATTGCACTAGGTTTAGAGCTTGGAATTGTGTTTGAAAAATGTCCAACATAAAGTCAAATATATCAATGTCTATGTCAATGATCATGATTGATGTGATAGTAATTTTGGATCTTGATTTATCATAGTTGCACCTAATTGATTGTAATCATGGCACTTTTGGATCTTGATTAATCCTAATGAGGGGTAAATTACCTTAATGTCACCTAAATTGCTCTAATGGCATTTGAATGTCCCCAACAACATTTGATAGATGCTAATGACATTTGATTGGCCCTAACAACATGATGATGATGCATTATGATAATTATGATGGAGAGTATGGATATGATTTGATAAGTATAAGACTATATCATCCATTCTTGTGAGGTAGTATGGCTCTTTGTTCATTATTATCAAAATTATATTAATGATGACTACGACGATGAAAATGATGTTGATTTATTGTATGATGATGATGAAGATGTGGATGTGGATGTCAACGATGATTATGCATGTGGTATAACTATTGGATCCTAATTGATTCTAATGGCACATAAATGTCTATAACGACATCTAAACAACCTTATTATCATCAAAATGATTGTAATGACATATAAATGACCTTAACAATTACATGGCATAAACCCTAATGTCGATGAGTGATTAAGAACACTAATGGGATATGCGTGGCCATAATGACAATGATGACGATGATCTTGTTGATGATGTACTTAATGCTAATGATGATGATGATAATGAGGATGATGATCAAGATGATTTCATTGTACCATATGGAATTGATTATGATGATGATGACAACGTCAATGTCCACGCTGATGATACATGTCATAATACTTCTGGATACTGCAAAGCTTGAGATATTGGAGTTAATAACAAGTAATAGAGGTTGTGAGGTTTTGACCATAAAAATATTGTTATCCATTGGGTTTTACATTGATTTATATGTCCATTGGGTTTAATATTTCTCCCACCCCTTATTCCCCAACCCCCCCTACACCCCCATTGCAGAAAGGTAGTACAATACCACGTATCATGGTGCTACCAAAATGTCACCCTACAAGGTTGTTTTTGACAACCACCCCATCCATACCCTCATTTTTACCAAGAACATACAAGGAACAAGAAGTGGATATCAATCTTAACACAAAAACTAACCTTCTTTGTACTCTTAAGGACATGTTGGTCTTGGTTTAAAATGAAATGAAGCAATAAGCATTTCAATAATGATCATAGTGTTAATTTGAAGAAGTGTATCAAATTTGTTTACATCTTTGGGCTTATAAACTCACATATCTCAAGGAAAAAAGCAATTAGTTTCTCAAGTTTATGTCCCTATCAAATATTCTAGCATTACGCTACACAATTGACCAATGTTTGATTCCCATGGGATTTATTTTACATAGTAAAAGAGTGACTGAAAATATAGAGGTAAATGCCCAATTTATAATACTAGAAGATGGGAATTCACATGGACACACACACACACACACATTGCATATCTAATCTTGTCTCTATGTACTCTTTGAGAGTGATTTTTACTTGGCACTTTAAGTTAATCACAAAGGTATTTAGAGATATGAGTTGAACTTATAACACTAAGACACAATGACTTGTATAACTATATTACAAACCTAGGGTCACCTCCATGTTCTATTTAGGTCTACCATTTTTAATGTGTAGGGGCTAATTTTTGTTTACAATATTCAAAGATGAACTAATATGATTTTATCATTCACCCCCTAGGGCCTACTTTTTGTCTACGATATTCAAAGATGAACTAATCCATCATATATTAATCCTTAAAATTATGCACATATCTCTTTCTTAGGTAAAAATTCAGGGCCCATGTGGTGGTCAAATGCTCTATCCATGAGTCATAATTAATAGTTATATACTAATTGAGGATTTGTGGACGGTTTTATAAACCCCCTGCAATATATGTTTCAAGATGGTTTTATAAACCCCCCCCCCCAAAAAAAAAAAAGAAGTGAAGGGAATTCCTTTTAGAGGCGGTGTTTTAAATACCATTTCCAAAATTTCAATTCTAATGAGTTTTGGTGGGGGTGGGGATTAGAAGCACTGTCCCTGAATATATTTACATGTGTGTTCTCAATATCCATCCTCTTGAAGAGTACGACAATTTACCACTAATGACCCTATAATTGACCCCTAATTAACCTCATTATTAACCCCTAATTATTACCCCCTAGTTAACCACTAATTGCACCTAAATGGCCTCTACTTGACCACTAATTACCCCTAAATAATACATGCTTACCACTAATTAACCCTTGATACCCTCTAAATGGTCCCTACTTTTTTAGAAGAAAAACCTCATGGAGAAACCCAAGGGATGCTTCTAAACATTCATATATGGCATATTCCCTAGTAAACCCATAGTAAATCCATCGATGTAGACTAGTGTACCTCACACACAAGGATTTGAAATGGGCACATGCCACCATGAAGCCAACTAAATTCCCAACATCATGGGAAACCTTGGTTTAGTTAATCCCTTGGGATAAATGGACCCTATTTACCCATAATTGACCCATAATTACCCTTAGTTAACTCATAATTGACCCCTAATTGCCACTAATTATCCCCTAACTACCCCCTAATTGACCTCGTATTAACCCCTAATTACTACTAATTATCCCCTAACTACCCCTTAATTGACCCCCCTATTAACCCCTAATTACCAAAACTCATTACGTAATAATTACCCCTAAATTACCCGTAATTGACCACAAATTACCCTTCAATGATCACTAATCAACCCTTAATTACCCTTCATTTAGCCATAATCACCCATAAATGACCCTTAACTCTGTGCGGGGCTCAATTCCATCACATAGGCCTTATAGAGGGAATCTTTTGGATTGTGAGTGGGATATGATGGCCATTTTGGGATGTATAACACCATGAATATTTTTTTGGTGACCCTTCAAGTTTTTGGTGACTCTTTATTGATCATTAACTTGATAAAATATCACATACCACTGAGGAATATATATCTTAGGCCTATTTATGAAGAGTTGATCATAATCGTCTTTAAATTTTGGGAAATCTCCTTCCAACATGTTTTCAGAGAGATGAATCAAATTGTAGATCATTTATCAAAGGATGGTATCTTATTGGGTGATGGTGAATGGAAAAAATGGGAATGTCAAAATGGCACCATCATGGAGGATTATCCAGGTCCCTTCTCTGTCTAAACTATGCATCCCCAATTGTTAACATTATCTATGATCTGTGGGGATTATTCATTTTTGTTGTTATCCATGAATAACATATTTTGTAGTGGTTTTTATGGGTGTTGTAAGCACAAATAAAATTACTATTGAAAAATTTAAGTCCTTTAGGATAGAGTTTCTCTTGAGTTTTTATACTCACAAACTATCAATAGGTGAAGATATAGATGAGTTTTTATACTCACAAACTATCAATAGGTGAAGAAATGACTGTATAGAATTTTATTTCTTTTTATAATGAATTACAATATTTTTTCCTTGAAAAAAAAACTAAATCTAACTACATATTTCAAACCAAATTCCCTTTTTTCTCTTGCATTCAATCCAACCAACCCCTTATTTGGGTATTGATGGGGTACTTAACACCATTACCTGTGGTGTTGAAATGGATGATACTATGGTTGGATACCTTTCCCAATCTAACTAATTTGATTTATGTCACCTCTTCCCTTTCCCATGAGAGTCTTACGACATTGAAACCAGTACAAGAGAAGTTGCCTTCAGAATGATGACCATATTAGTGTCTCCGCCATATCTATGCCAATATGAAATAATATTGGTGACTAAATTTTTGGATGTAGGTAATGTTGAAGCCATATTGGGTCCCACCCAATGGCGTCCCATATTTGAATCTTTCCATTGGGAAGGCTTATTGTCTTTCCCTTTCGTAGGATGTGAAGATTTTTCCATTAGACATAATACCACCACATGCATGTGTTCAAAACAAATTTTTTATGGGAAAATAATGTTTGCATAGTCCAAAATATTGTGTCCAACTTTTGTCTATGCTCTTTGATGCAATTTGGAAAGAATGTTTGGTCATGAATTAATGCAAAAATATATCCAAGCACATGATTAGAAATATTACTGTTAGTTTTTGCACTGATGGTAATGAACCTACCCAAAGAATTGACAATGGCTCTAAGAGTCTTGATATCTCAATCTTATAAAAGTAAACTAGGAAAGTAAACCCATATCAAGGCCTCCACCAATACTTTCATACGTGGATTAAATTTAGGGTTCCATTACTTCTAAAGAGATCTGCACCCTCCATAAACTAGGGTGCTTTGATTAAAACTCTTATATATTTTCATCCTCTTAAATAAATTATAAGATGAAGAAACATTTTCACAATTTGGTGGACGAGCATTGTGTCTAGCATTAGGGATCCCCAATTCAACTCTATCTATAATTGGATTTTTTTTCAACAAGGGCCAAAGACTATAGAAATTGCAAATCAAGGCATGTGGCAATAAATACATTCCTTACTCATCGATTACTTGTTACATCCATAAGACCATTACAAACAAAAGGGTGTCAATGATGAAAAGCTTGAACCTTCCTGAAATCAATATCAACACTTCACTTTCACTAACCCAACATTAACACATATGAGAAAATTCCAATTTATTTTTTATCTTTAAATTTGTATAATAAAATAACCTTAAATTCAGTAATTCTTTATAAGTTAAATTTATTTTTTCATAAAAATAGAGAAACAAATAATCAATGTACATGTTTGGATTGAGTTGAAAAGTCCACATGAGTTGGCTTGAACATTTTCTTATTTTGAACCCATGTTATGTGTACTTTTCCATGAAAATTTAATGGAAGTGAAAAAATTAAATTTTAAAACAAGAGGTTAAAGAGATGCAACCTCAGACAAGAACATAACCAACTGTCATGTTAGGGAATCCTATATTTTCAATTTCATTTAAAGACAAAACTCGGGTTGCTCCGAAGTGAGATGACTTTGTTAAGAGAGAACTTTAAAATATAATTTATTTAACTGAAAATACAACACTACTAAACAAGGTTGACTGAAATAACAAGTTTGGTTTACTATAGGCCACTTCGATTTGATTAGGGGGACAACCTGATTTGGAAAAGCTAAAAAAGATTAAAAAAACTTAATTAATTTTTAAAGTTTTAATTTTATTAAATATTAATTTGGATAAATACACTCAATATATAAAGTGGGCCATTTGACCATAAATAGTTTTAATACACTCTATATATCAGGTGGACCATTTGATTTGATCCCATGGTGATAATAACCTTTAATAATCAATGATTTCGCTTCTAGGTAAGTTGATTTGTAGTGTGCAAACATTTAAAAACAATAGCAACACTCCAATTTCACCAACTTAACTTGTTTTGTTTATTCTGAATAGAACAATGTTTTACAATAATATTTTTGAATACAACATGAATATAAGAATTGGAAGAGAATGTTCTAATCAAAAAGTTATAAGAAAGATAATATAAGTGTATTTTGTTTTTGTATTTTGTCAATAATAATAATAATATAATTTGTATTTTGTTCATACATGACATTTGAAGGTAATAATAATAATTTTACTTGGGTTTTAAGGGTGTTCAAATGGAAAGGTTCTATGAGTATATGTATAACTAGATTAAGTTTAGAGCTTCCCATTTAGGTTTATGTCCTAAGGAAAAGGGTGTGAATTCCCCTAAGATTTTAGGCATATTGCTTGGTGCCTCAAGATGTTCAAAGGGAAAGGTTCCATGAGTATCTAGGCATCTTGCTTGGTGTTTGAGGATGTTCAAAGGGGAAGGTTTCATGAGTATCTCTATAGCAAGATTAAGTTTATAGGTTCCCATTTAGGTTTATGTTCTAAGGAAATGATTGTTTTAAGTAAGATTTGAGTTGTGGCCTCAATGTGTTGGTTACTTAAACCTCACTTAAACTTCTTTGAACACATTGTGTCTGAATATTTGCTTCTATCTTCAGATTGTATTCTCTCACAGGTTTGGAAATTCAATATCCCATAGAAACTTAAGTGCTTTACTTGGCTAGAATTTAATAAGAAAATAAATACTTGGGACAACCTATGTAAAAGGGGATGGCTCATTCCTAACAGATGTAGCCTATGTAAGACATATGTTGAATCAATAGATCATATGTTTGTTGACTGCCCCTTCACTCAAGAGGTATTACATAACTTAGGCAGTATATTTGATGTTCATTTGGATTGGTCAAATTTGACTCTTTCAGGGAACCTTATCAGCTGGTTCTCAAAGGACAAGGAAATTTTGTATCTACCTATTTTTTTCATTTGGAATATTTGGAAGACTAGAAACAAACATATTTTTTAGAATAAAGAGCCTAATATTACTAGACTCTGTCATAGGATTATGTTAGAGGTTTCAACTCATCATGTGCCTCAAGTAAAAAGGTCTAAAGCCAGGAATATTGGAGTTCCTCCAATTAAACTATTTCCTATGGCATTCTATGATGGAGCTACGGCAGATTCAACTGGAAGTGCGGGTGTATGTATTTGGATTAATGAACAACATTATCTCTCTATTAAATTAGGCTGTGGACACAACACTAATACAAGATCTGAGCTATTGGCGCTCTAGGCATTATTGTACATTGCCAAAGATATTGGATTACCACATCTACATGTCTTTGACGATTCCTCTATGATTATAAATTGGGCAAAGGAAGAATCCACTCTTGCCATTGTGAACTTAAAGGCTTAGTACGACAACACCAAAAATCTTATATCTTTGTTCACATTCGTGGATTTCAGCCATGTCTATAGGGAATATAATATGAGGGAAGATACATTATCCAAGGGAGGGCTTCATATGGCTTCAAGCCATCTTACCTTTACTGAAATATGTGGAGGTGAGCTATTTGGGGAAGTTGAACTTCATCTTTTTTGAGAGCATTGCTCTGATCTTCCTAAGGCCTGCTGGTCTTTGAGTTTTGGCTCCTTTGTGAGCATGTTTGGAGTAGGATGATTAGTCATACCTATTGACTATTTGAGAGGACCCAAGCCCTAACTTGGATAATGCCTCTGGGCTCTTATTATCTTCTTTAGGGACATATTTGGCTGATAGTTCTACACTAAGTATTATGAGAGGAACATTTCTAGTACATATTGCCGAGGTATTGTCAGTAGCTGGTTCAAAGACAGTACCTTCTTCTTTGTAAAAGTTGTTGATGTATTTCTAGATAGCGATTAGATGCCACATGTTTGAATCTAATATTATTTGATGATGTACCCAATTACCTTTGATTCAATAGAATATCAAGGAATGCTTTTTTCATCTGGAAAAAAAAAACTTGTTTTAATATTTGATTAATAAATAAAAATATAAAAAATTACATCTTCATTAAGAAAACAATAACTCAAATAAATAAATTAAATTTTTGTTAGGACCAACTTAAGATTATAAAATATTTAAATATTGTACATTTTGATTAAGAAAATCAAATACTATCTATCATGTAGGGATGTAACAATGACTATAATCGCATCATATCAAGAAAATTATAATTTAAAACTTCCCTCCTCCCTCAAGACTAGAATTCACACTCATTTTTCTCCTCATCAAACTCTTGAACTCACCGTCATTTTCGTCCAGCCCTAGATTTCAAGTTTGGTTTTTCTGAATCAAGCACTCATTAGAATGATTTCACCTCCATATTTTTTCAGGGTTTGATGAAATGATTTTATCCACTTTGATCAGGAACATACCAATAGCAAGGATTTGGAGGGAGGCTGCACTGATGAGGAGCATAGCAAGGATTTGGAGGGAGGAAGCACTGATGAGGAGCATAGCAAGGCTTTGGAGGGAGGCCGCACTGATGAGGAGCATAGCAAGGCGTTGGATGCAAGGATATTTTACTGAAAGTGGTTATTGATTCCATGGATGTTTGCATAATTTTGTAGATTTAGTTAATGCATTTGTAGTTTTTTTTGTTATTTGATGAGTTGCAATCTCATGTATCTGCTCTATTTTTTAATGGAAGAAGGGTGTTCTATTTTTTAACGGAAGAAGGGTGTTATTGTTCCAAGAAGGGTGTTAATGTTTCATGCTATTGTTAAAATATTTTTTCTTGGCATATTTTTGTAGGGAAAGAAGACACTTTTGCTACAAGAGTAACCACTAGATTTAATATTTGCAAAAATGGTGAGATTTACTTCTATAGTTCCTTGGCCCAGAGGAGAACAATGGATCACAAAAGTGCAGACATTCAAGCATTGTTATCGCCATTTCCAGGTTTTTTTTCTTCCCCACAACATTCTTGAATTGATAAAAAAAAACATTCTAGGTTCTAAAGAAAATCCCATCTCCATTTCCAGGTTTTTTCCCTCGATGTTTGGATTTTGATAAACAAGGATACTGCCAAATGTTACGGATTTCTTCTTTCAGGTTTTTTATTATAAAATCCCTAGATTAGAAAGAAACTTGAACCTAACCCAGTAATTTCCAAATTGTAGCGACAACAAATATTTTCCAAAAGTCTGCCAAATGTTATGGATTTCTTCTTTCAGGTTTTTTATTATAAAAACATTATATTAAAAAGCAACTCGAACCTAACCCAGTAATTTCCAAATTGTAGCAACAACAGAGATTTGCCAGAAGTTATTTTGTTTGGATGTCATATTAGAAAGCAACTCGAACCTAACTCAGTAATTTCCAAATTGTAGCAACAATAGATATTTGCCAGAAGTTATTTTGTTTGGATGTCAAAATATAAGTAAAACACAGACAACAAAAAAAGAGAGAGAGATTTGCCAAAAGTTATTTTGTTTGGCTTTCAAAATATAAGAAAAACACAGAAAATCAACAGCTGGAAGATTAACAAGATTAAACGTTGGAAAGGACACAACTATCATTTAATTTTCCTCTCTCCCTGCTACCACCTATATTAATTAATGAATATCATCCATATCAGCGTTAAATAACTCTTATGTCATTATTTTCTAGAAAGGGAAAACCACCCTTCATGTGCGCAGTCAAGTGTTATTGGGATCTACGTGTATGTTTTGGTCATGTAATTATGTGAAGAGAAAAGGTAAAAATAAATTTAATGGGATTGTGACGTCTATCAAAATCATGAATAGGAGTAACAAGACCATGAAAATTGATATCTTAACTATTTTTGACAAATAATATATAGTAATTATTATAACAAACATAATGTGTCAAAATTTCAATCTATATAGTTATGTTGGATTTTGTTTTGTGTACAGGCTACAAACTGTTCTTCAGACGGGTTGTGCTTGAAACATCTTATTATCTCAAGGATGATTGCTTGAAATTAAATTGCACAGTGGGTGTTGTGGTCTCTACCATTGAATTCCCTAGGTTTCATTCCATGCCTATTCTTGATTTAGATTTAGGCTTACACTTTGGTAAAGTTTTGGAAAAGAAAGAAACCTCGGATGTGAATTTTGTTGTAGATAAGGAGAAATTTCATGCTCATAAACTTGTTTAGATACAATATCACCATTATTCAAAGAAAATTATTTGATCTTCAGAGCAGAGTAATTAAGTTTTTACTCCATACATGGAACCCATGGTGTTCTACTATTTCCTAAAATAATGTTGCAAGCAGTGGATCCATTCTTTTGGTAGGTCATCAACAATGTAGACAATTTGAGAGTATGCAATACAACCATACAAAGTACAATGGTAGGAAGAAAGCTCACTTCTATCAACGCCCTTAGTGAAACTTGCACATAATTACCAATTTATGTTCATCTATTTGTGAAATTGAAAAATCTTATAAAATGATCGCCTACCCACATGGAATGTCATAGCTTCATAAGAAAACAATTTAAGAGTAAGGTACTATAGAAAATAATGTTTCACACTCTCAGAGCATGCACTAAATGCTTAAGAAGTTTTTGAGATGACATGTTTATTTTAGGTTAATGTGAACCCCAACAGAGTTCCATTTGAAATATTCCAAGGCCCAATACGCATCAGGCAAGACAATCTATGTGCACAACATAATTTTAACTCAAAGTATACTGCATGATGAGTTATTTATGTAAATATCGAGGTAATACCTTACCTATATAATATTGCGAAAATAGATATCTGACTTAGGAGGAGAAGATCTAGATGCATATGTTGTTGTATAATGCACATTTCTAATGCTATAAAGTACTTGAGATTTTGGAGAACCGAGTTGGAGTTAGTGTAGATGACTTTTGCTGATAGAAATGTTTACTGGCAAAGGAATATAGACCGACATGGTTGATTGGCTATACCTAAATTTGAAGAAATTTAAAAAGAGAAATTAGAGTACTACAAGGTTATAAATTTATATAAAATATCATAGTACCATGACTCCAGATGAAAATTGCACTATTACAAAGAAAATGACAAGCAATTTGAAAAATAGAAATTAATCCCACAAATCCAACTTGGAGAAAAGAAAGCCACACTTAAGTTATGTGTTCAAGGTAACAATTTTTTTTAACTTTTATAATAGTTAAAGATATAATGGTGTATAGACTTTATAATTGATTTTGGGACACACAAAAATTATAACATGGTCAACTGATTTTGTCAGTTGGTTATGGTCCCGGTTTGAGGAGGGTGCACTATGTTTTCCCTCAATACTAGAGCCTGAACATGTTAGCAATGTGTGCAGGTTTGTCTCCTGATTAGTTTACCAATTCTATTTCATCCTTGCTGATGTAGATGACAACTTTATTGTTGTTTCCTGGGTGAGCTATAGGCTATGCTACATTTTTTTTCAGAGGAAAAAGTACCAGTCTTTGTTATTCATAAGAATCAAAATACATATTAAACAATACCCTCTTTCTTATCAGAAAGGAAAACAATGTGAAGTTGATTAACATAATAACAGAAGACAGTGATCAAGCATGAACTAACATCCATCCAACAAAAAATTATGATCAAAGCATACTTTTCTCATCATTCATAAAATATCAGGTCAAAATATGCTATAAATTGGAGGTGATCTCAAGCAGATAATCTAGAGAAAAACTAGCTGGTTGAGTGATTCTCAAACAAGAAGGACAAGACATTGTAACAAATACTGTAATCTATCAAAGGCTGATCAAACAAAAAGATATCAGCAACTAAAAAAGCATAAAATGGCCATGATTAATGACCTTGCCATCCAGGGATTCATAGAAAGTTCCAAATCCCATATCCAAATCCAGCGCCTGTTTAGAGAGTCCATCCGCCAGCATGTTATGCTCTCGGTATATATGCTTGAAAATCACCGAAGGGACATGAAGAAGCATATTGTTTATTTCATCACACCAATGCATCAGAGATGGAATATCAAGGATGGAGAGTCCGTTGAGCCAAGAAATAATTACCATCGAGTCACCGTAGATCAATTGGATTGGTAAGCCCATCATCGCACTCACTCTTAAAACAGCCCAGAGTGCCAGAAGTTCTGCTCTAGTATTAGTACTGCTTCCACAACCCAAGGAGAAGTAGAAAAAATGATTTTCATTTAAATAGAACACATACCCTGCACCTCCAATATTCATAGCAGCAGCCCCATCAAAGAAAGCACATGGAAAGTCCTTTTGAGGTTTTGGCCCAAAATTCCTAATTTTTGGAGGTTTATTAGGAACTGGAAAAAGCTTAATATAACTCTCAATCATTGGATAAAGAGGCTATATAAAAGGGCTTCTGTTTTCAAAGATACATTTATTCCTAAGATTCCACATACACCAATAAGCAAATAGAGGCAGGTATCTATAAACAGCACTATGAGCGATGGTGGAAAACCAATGATCCAGGAAGGACGGGACTGAATCAAAATTGGGCATAGAAAATCCAAAACGAGCTGCAAAATGTGAGAACACACTCACAGTGAATGGACAATGCAGGAAAAGATGTTGGATATCCTCTGAACTCCTTTTGCATAATACACATCGACTTGGTCCAAATAAACCACGCGCCTGAAGTTGCTCCCATGTAAGAATCCGACCAAATATCAGAAGCCAATTGAAAAAGGCAATTTTAATTGGAATATTTAAAGACCAAAGGGAATCACTGACAAAATTCCGCATTTCAAAACTGCTATTTGAGATGATGCTTTCATATCCTTTGGCTGCAGTAATTGGACTGATATATTTGTTGTATGACCAAAGAAGAGAGTCAGAAAATCTTTCAACCGGATTCTACTATATTCCAGTCCTCTAATGTATTGATCCCACACAGATTTCCAATCACCGCACAGATCAAGATCATCAACATTAAACCAATACCCTGTTGCAAAACAAGTTTCATTTCTAGCTTGAGCGAGGGTCTGAATACCATAATCTTCCAGATAGGCTCTCAAATCATCTGGGAGAATATACGAGCTGCCCATTCCAACTACAAGGTCCACGCCCAATCTAATATCAGAGCCATTTCCCACTTGCCATAATACACCTTTACCCAGCCAAGGCAAGGTTAAGAGGAATCCTTTCCAAATAACTGAAACATTTCGAAACCTGAAACATTTTTCCCGTAGCCATAAATGCACAAGCCGATTTTTCATGTATTTCATAGACAAGATAAGATTCCAAATGCCAGTGCTATTTAACACATTCCACAGGCTCTTCAATCTCAGAGATAAGCTGAAACTTGGAAGATGTTTAATCCCCCATCCTCCTGAAGACATCGGACGAGCGAGAATGTGCCAATCAACAAGATGAAATTTTTTCCCTTTTGAGGAGGATCCCCAAAGGAAGGAAAAAATCAACTTTCTGAGATTATCCAAAATTGAGGAGGGGATAGGAATAAGAGCCAACCAGTAGATAGGGATACTTGAAAGCACTGATCAAATAAGAACTAGATGACCTCCCATAGACAAAATCCTGTTAGTCCAGTGAGAGATGCGCTTCTCAAATTTGGCTATTAGCCAGTGCCAATCCTTGACCAGATATCCCGAAGGCTTGAGGAAGTACCCAAGGTATTTGAATCCCTGATTAAGATGTGCAAATCTGTACGGGAGAAGACTAGTAATTCTACCAAGAAGGGCAGCATCAAGATCATTATGGAGGAAGCAGGATTTTTCCAAGTTTATGCACATTCTAGAGGCCTCACAAAAAGTATCAAGAATAACTTTAAAAGCTATCCATTCCTCATAGGTTCCCAGTCCAAATAAAATCACATCGTCTACAAATAGCAAATGAGTGAGGAAGAGATGTGAATAAATGTTTATACCTTTGATTTTTCCATTACACTTGGCATATTCAATAAGAAGGCTGAGCCCCTCTATTACCAGGATAAACAACAACGAAGACAAAGGACATCCCTGTCTGATTCCCCGAGAGGCCTGAAAGAAAGAAGAGGGGGAACCATTGACAAGAACAACGAAATTTGCTGAGGAGATGCATCCTAGAGTCCAATTCACACCAACAAGAGGAACTCCAATTTGAATGAGAATAACACGGATATAAGTCCAATTTACCCTGTCAAAATCCTTTGACAAGTCTAACTTGAGGATTAGCGCACATCTTTTTTTTGTTTTGACAGAGTGAAGAAATTCTTGAGTAAGGCTATGCTACATTATAGTTATAGAGATACCCTTCCTGATGAAGAACCAACGTCACCCAATTCATCTTCATCTTAATCTCCATCTCTGTCTTCTTTAACAACTGAGACATTGATAGAGTGCTTCCTGGTTGTAGCATATATGAGGCTACTTTCTGTGTCAAAATTATGCGTAGATTGAGGCTACTTTCTGCGTCAAAATTATGCAGAAGCATATATGTAAATACAATTTCCTCCAGTCTTTCGTTGGATGATAATTATCATGCTACTGACTTGAAAGAGGCATATCTCAAATTTGCTGCAGAAAATCTTGTAGGTTTGGATTCCTAAACGTTCACTGAAATTCCAATTTATTGTTGTAAAATGAACCAACAAGTGTGGAACCTCAGCCTCAATGTTTTGGAAGCAGTCATATCTCATTCTCAAATCTACAGAATGTTTTGGTTTTTATCAATCTATGTGCAAGATTTGTTGAATTCTTCTCACCTGTTCCTTTGGATTATCTCTTTCAAATAAATTATAAGAATTATTACTTCCCATATTGACTCCTGCTACAATGTTTCCTTTCACACTCCCCAAGCCTCAATTCATTGTATTCACTAAATACTATGGTTTCCCATCTTAGATAACTCATTTCTAAAATAAGAATGATCGCCTTTGAGATTGGCTAATGAATTGTATTGAACATTCCCCTCATTCTCATGGTGATGTAATTTTAACGATGTGAAATCATTTGTTTCTCTATATTTATAATGCATACAGCTATGGACCAATGGTAGCCATAGGTGCAATGGATGGGTGCATTTTTACTTTGTTAATCATTGTGTAGTTTTTTTGTAGTGATACTGTCTAGATTGTAAATTGTGGGTACAACCTTCCCCTATTAATTTCACTTTTTAAAGAAAAATTAGGCTGGAAATTTGAGTATCACAAGATGATGCATCTTGTAGGAAACCAAATAAAAATTTTAGCTGTATATTATGAGTAAAGTCTAAAAGAAAAGATATGCCCAAGGCATATTTACCAACTCATGGATATAAAGGTAATGAAACAGGCCTTTTTGGACCTCTTATATGTTCCAATTGGAAGATATTTTAAACAGCGACTTCCAGAAATGAGATATTGTTGTAGCTTGGTATGATATTAGTGCCCTCTAATGATCTCTTATAGGTGAAACATAGCTACAAGTTCTTGTTGGAAACTCATAAATTATTAGTTATTTAGCAGTGGAGATGAATTGGATAAATAGACTTCAGCATAATATAAAAATTGGGTTTATAAAAGGTGGAAGGTCGAGTCTTCATCCATATGAATTACCTCAATTCAAGTAAGATCATCTTTTGAATCATTGGATGTGCACATATTTATCTATATAAATTAGTTATGGTAATCTCATTATCCTTTACAAGAGGTAACTAAAGGAAAGAAAGACCTATAGAAGGCAATATAGAAGAGAGACATTTGTGAAGGTGTGTAAAATAAATAAACTAGCTAAAGAGGGGTTGTGAGTAATGGGAAAGCGATGCGACGGGACTAGATAGTAGAAAAAGATCCTAGGGTGAAGAGTTCAAGGGAATGGTTAGTAAGAATGACTACATAAAGGTCTCTTATCATTTCCTTGTTGGGATGGGAGTATTCAAATTCTATTTTGGTAAAGGAAGATTAGTGTGAGAAATCTAGTGTGAAAAAATCAGAAATTTCCTATCATCATTTATGTTTATTGAAAGAGAAAGATGCAGAAAAGATCCATGTAGATCATGGAATGGGGTCATGAATGTCCCAACAGTGGAAAGAATGTGGGATTAATGGACCAAATTGGGAAGATAGAATAGTAGTAATTGGTAAACTATACCCTGGTATAAGATCTTACACAGGTACAAATACATAGAAACTTGCCATAGTAAGTGAGGATAAGTCTTAATCAACTACTACCTTAGTGGTCCTACTATGAATCAAATTTAACAAGACATTCTTGATGGCCATAAGAGTAAGCATTGATCCATGAGAATAGTGTCATCCTCTTTAAAAACGATATCTTCTTACAATTTTCCTCTCTACTTATACAACATGCTATTCAACATGCACATAGATCCCCCTCCACATATCATCTGAACTTCCATGAACCTAAAATAATATTTCCTTTGAGTTTTATTGGAACATGCCGTGGTACATATTGATCAGTTTGTGGGAAATTGTGATCCCTGCCAACATAACAAAGTAGAAGCAATTCCCTACCCAAGATTTCTCCAACCTTAAGCCATTTAGTATTTTATTATTTACCAATGAAAAGTAGGAAGTGCATCCATGAACTTCATCACAAACTTTATTAAAAGGTAAGGATGATATCCTTGTGGTAGTTAATCATTTTAACTTGATATGCTGATTTTAGTTTATATATTTTGCATTCATTGATTTATTCTATAACCACATCTATAAGTTTCATGGCAGTTCTATGTTTGGAAGCCACTTTTGGCAAGAGATTTTCAATTTAATAAGGGTCCACTTTCAATAGGGGTATTTCCTACAAGTGTTTGGACAAAGTTGTTGCATATTGTTGAATATTGATATAATACAACATGAACTTCCTCCAAAATAAACCCATATACAACATTATGGCTACAAACCCTCTTCGCTTAAGGACTAAAGACCCCGCAACAACTCATTCTCTTCAAAAAACACAACCCACCCCAAACATCCTAAAGGAATCTGATTCAACGTGGATTCAGCATAACATCATATTCTCCTATCTCTCCTCTTTGCTCATCTCTTTTGTAGAAATAAAAGTCTTGAGAAACAATGGCACAACTCATATGAGGACTTTTCGAGCATACCTCCATATTTTTCATTCCATTGCTATGTGTTGATTTAACTAACTTTGAGTCATTGAAATATTTCTTTCTATTAATTCTTTAACGAGAATTCATCCATATAAGGATATTGAAAGTATTGAAAAGGGATTTCCTAACAAGGGAATACTTTAGGATATCTTTCACATTTCCTATTTGGAAAAGAGAATAGGCAATGTAGTGGTTCCTCATAAAGAGCTTCCTCTCAATTATGAAGAGAGAAAGTTGATAATAGAACCAAAGGGCATACTTGAGGTGAAGATGAAGAATTGTTGGCATGAATCTAAGAGAAAAATGTCCATGCAAAAGTGGACGACCCACACAAAGGAGGAAGCAACGTGAGATTCTAAAGCATTTATACAAAAACACTCAAATTTGGAGATGTTGTAAGGAACACTACCTTTGAGTTAGCCATTGACTAAAAAATCCCCTTTTCTCTATTCATGGTTTAGAAATTACATTGACTCTAGCTTAACTAGCTAACTTAGGCACCCTTAAAATCATTATAGAAGCCAAAATGCAAAATTTTCCATTCAAATCTGGTAATTGATGGTTCCTCAAGCTCCAAAGCCATTGTTTGCATTTTTCACATGATGAAAGTTTCTGATGAAGTTTGTGGATAGTATTCGCTATTGATTTTTCTTAAGAAGCATCAAGAGCCATTCTCTTAGGAGAATGGGGACATCTAGTCAAGGAACAAGATGTGGAACCAGTCCAACACTGAGAGAACTCAGCCTTGAGATGAGTAGCCATTCTGTTTAATGGGGACATCTGGTCAAGGACCAGGATGTGGAACCAGTCCAACACTGGGGGAAGTCAACTATGAGCTGAGCAGCCATTCTATTGAATGAGGACATATGGTCAAGGACCAGGATGTGGAACCAATCCAACACTAGGGGAACTCAACCTAGAGCTGAGTGGCCATTCTCTAAATGGAAGCACCTGGTAAGTTACCAGGAAGATGAACCAATCTAGAAATGGGGGACTCGTCCGAGGGTCGAGGATCGTTCTTTGAGAGAATGGAGGCGCTTGGTCAGTTACCAAGTATTTGACCTTGGGTCAAATTATGCATCCTATGGTTGAGTCGCCTGGTCAGTTACCAGGGCATCACTATAAGTCTTAGACCAGGTTTGGGCATGTCACACACTCCTACCCTCAATCTGTGGGCTTTGTGATCTTCTCCAAGGATTATCTACCCTTGGTTAAGGCACCACGATACCCGATCTTGGTGGCACAAGGAGTGTGAGATAAAAGCATTAGTAATTTTCTCTATTTATGATAATGTACTTTGAGTGGGGATGAAGGACCCTTATGACCACTTGTTTTGACCATAGGGAACTTGAAGAAGGCTAAAGGTAAAAGTAAAAAATAAACAAGGACCCTTAAACTACTAAGGAGTCAAAGTGAAAGTACAAAAATACCTTTAGTACCACTAGAGGTAAAAGTAAAAAAGATAAAAGAATAAAATATTATTATTTTATTATTTTGATTTTTGGTCCACATATAGGTGATTCATAGGCTATAAAATAAGATCAACTCCATTTTATTTACACACACTTGCTCATGATCATCAAGCTACTCCAAAGGAATATTTTCGCTAGTCTTTGAAGAGAAGAAGATTCTTGTATTTATTCCCTAGCATGGAGGTATCTAGCTAGGGAATCTACACCTACTATAGTCACACCCCTAGCTATTAGGGAATCGACAGCCTAACCCTAGGTCTTCTAGGGTTTTTTTTTCAATCACGGTCTTCAAGCTTTGGGCTAGGGCACCACCAAACACTCATGACAGCTTCAGCAACATCACAGGAAGCCTCCTTCTAGTCGTCAATAGTCATGGGTAGCATCCTCTCACCTCGGGAAACCCTTCCTTTAACTCAGGTAGCCTCAATACACTGCCATCACCTGCTAGCATCCTACGAGCAATCTGTTACCCAATCGAACAGACTACTACAGGCTTTCGGGAAGGCCATTACAGTTCGGGCAGGAAACAATAGGGTCCGGCCCGAGTAGGCAGCAGTAGGGTTCGGGAAGGTATTTACAGGGTCCACTAAGGAAGCATCAGATCTGGGCATCTCTAGGCATTCCAGGCAGTTTGGGTAGGCAGCAGCATATCCAGGCAGCAAGAAAACTATCCTAGGCAACAGATCTGGGATTTTGGGCAGTAGGAAGAAATTAGGGCAAGAAGAAATTGGGATGATAATCCTTTTTTTATTCTCCTTATTGCTCCACTTATATATGGCTCTAGGATAATCATGCTTATATACTATATCCTTGGCACCCCCACTAAGATAATTGTTGTTGATAGGTCTCATATAGTGGTACACTTACTGTTGCTAGGGAATAATGTTTTTTGCAATCCCATTAAGCCAATTTCTTGAGTTTTGTTCAAAATTATTAGAAAGGGTTTTTGGATTTCATAATATGCTTGATCATACATTGTGAACTCATAGAATCTATCATCCTTTTTTGACCATTAGATACTCAAAGTTGTGTATTGATCCTTTTTACCATTATAGAGGACTCTATAAGTTAGGTTCTCAAATTCTTAAAGGGTGCTAGCTCAATGGAAGAGCACCTGCCTTACAAGCAGGGGGTTGGTGGCTCGATTCCTCCATGCCCTAATGATATTATAATATTAGTTAAAAACAACTAAATTAGTAAGAATAAAAATAAGAGATAAGTGACCAAACAAAATGACCAAAATTCGTATATAAAACTACTAAAAATGACTAAATTAGTGACCAACAAATGAGAGATGTGAAACTAGGCATTAAAAAGGATGCAACATGTGGCACTAATGATGAAGCCAAACATGGCATTGATATGGTAGAAAAATAAGACGCTAAACTAGGCATTAAAAAGGTTGCAACACGTGGTGCTAATGATGAAGCCAAACATGGCATTGATATGGTAGCAAAACAAGACGTTACTTTGGATGCAAAAAATGGCGCTACATAGGAAGAAAAATATGGTGCAACAATAGAAGAAATATTTGGCGTCATTTTGGTAGCAAAACAAGATGCAAAAAAGGAAGAAAAAATTGGTGCAAATTTGGAAGCGAAAATTGGCACATATTTGGAAGTAAAACATGGTGCAAAAATGGGATGCTAAAGTGGTAGCAAACATGGATTCAATATTGGATGCTAATTTGGATGCTAACATGATTCTATTAAGGATGCAAATATGGCGCTAACGAAGATGCCATTTAAGAAACAAAAGCGAACACTCGTTAGGAAGCAAAACATGACGTTATTTAGGAAGCAAACCTCGACGTTGTTTAGGAAGCAAAGTTGGACGCTATTCTGGAAGCAAAAAAATAGACGTTATTTTGGACGTCATAAAAGATTCTATCTAGGAAGCAAAAAAATCCGTTAAGTTTTGAGACGCTTTAAGTTTTGTCCATGACGCGTCCCATTTTGTGTCTAGTTTGACTACTCAATGTAAAAATAAATTACACTAAAAAGGGACCCTAAATGGGACGCTAATTCCAGGATTTGTTGTAGTGTAACTATTCACAACAAAATTCAAAATATATATTTCATCCCATATGTACTAAATTTGGTTTTTTTTCCATGAATATAATAGCAAATTCATAAATTGATGCAATCAATAAATTTATTGTTTACAATGCAGAGGAAACAAAGTTGTGGATCGCATTGTATGAAGAGAAGAAAAGGAAATTGGACATTGACAAAAAAGAATTCATGCATTTGCACGGTAGAATCATGCCTTTTCCAAATCATTTAAAATAAAAATATGCCAATGACCTATCCCAACAGTTTGGTTGCAGACCAAGTCAGAGTTAAATATGGTGCATCCGGTCACTACCCGCCTGAAGAGGAGGATGCGCTAGACATTGGAATTAGGTGCAGCAACTCGATAATAAAATATTTATGTACATTTACAACTTTATAATGCAACTTTGAATCATTACATTTATATTTAATATATTGTTGCAGACCAAGTCAGAGTTAAATATGGTGCATCCGATCACTACCCGCCTGAAGAGGAGGATGCACTAGACATTGGGATCAGGTGCAGCAACTCGGTACTAAAATATTTATGTACATTTACAACTTTATAATGCGACTTTGAATCATTACATTTATATTTAATATATCAATGCTTGGTTTATTAGGCATATGACACCATCATTTGTTAACTTTTATTACAGGTGCATTCACTCCCATCTATGTGGGATTATGGACATCATTTTCACACTGAGGATGTTGATGATGGGTGTGTTACACAAGACTGTGGAGTGGAAGTCAATTTCAACCAATCTAGTCATGCTAGCCACCAAGATCGAACCCTGATAAGAGGGATGCTGGGTTATATCAGAAAGATATAAGAGATCATTCAAGTGGACTTCTCATAATTCCAAATTGTTATTTTTAGGTGCAAGTGGTGGGACACATTTGACAAGAATAATGTAAAGGAATATCATGATAGTGGATATATGTATCAACTCTAAAAAGATGTGGGATGAAAGTAAGGAGCCTTATGATTTCCCAAAACACTGCAGCCAAGTGTTCTTTTACCCAAATGTGTTGGATAGAAATTGGTGGTTCATATTAAGACACGACCCTAAATCTAAACATGTTTTTTAGAACAACAATGTTATAATGTCAACTGAGGAAGATAATGAGGGTGATGGCAACAGAGAGTGATTTGTACATGTTTTATTTCATCATATATAGATTGAGATATCATTTTTTTACTATTATCTTTGATTGTCTAATTATATTGTTTGATTTTCATGTTATGATGGTGGAAATGGAAAGTTGATTAATGGATGCAGTGTTTAAACAATTTCAATTGATTAACAACCAATATGATGTGAAATATGGTTTATGTCTATGAAGTAATTTATGATTGTATGGAATGATTATATGTCATTGTCCAAATTACTCATATTATGTCTTGTGTATACATTTAAATACACCATGAAAACAACTTACATGATTCAATTTTATTGTTGTGAATGTAAAGGCTCGCATATTCTTCGAGACTTGAAGGTGTTCTCTAATTTATATATAAATATTGCAATGCTTGTATTTTATGATGTTTTTGTTATAAATAATGTTAAGAATTATAATTGCATTAATTTATGACATTTATGTTACATTAATGTAATGTTTTTTTATTATATGATTCGATTAAGTTGAATTAATTTATGGCCTTGGTAACAATGACTTAATGTATGGCCTTGGTAACAATGAAATTTAAGGTGCTTTGTAATTTCTCAATCAATATTTGAATGTTTGTATTTCATGACGTTTTTGTTATAAATAATGCTAAGAATTATAATTGCATTAATTTATTACACTTTTCTTATAATTTTGCAAAAACAAATTGAATGGAAATAAGAGTGAAAAAAAGGCTTTAAGGATAAAGGTGTAGGTATGGAATCTTCTTTAGGAGAAAAAAACAGTTTTAAGAGATAATCTTATTTTCCCTTTGTAATAAAAGAATTAAATATGTTATATTATTAAGTTGGATCGAACTTATTCATATCTGTATTTCTAGGAGGTTAAACACCATCTTAGAATTGTTTGAAACAATAAGATTTATATAAAGCAGTTAACAAAGATGCATGCTTAGTAGTTATTCACCTTATTTTATAGTTTGTAATAGGTACGTAGTTTTGATTTGTAAATTAAAGACATGGTTTTATATTTCACTAAAAACATTTCATATATGTATCAATATATAATAATTGATTTAAAATTTATTGATTAATGTAATTTTAAAATAACATAACCTATGTTAATCTAATTTATATAACTAATATGAATCTATAGTATTTTAGAAATTAGATATTTTCATTTACAAACTCAATTACATGAATATTTGATATCTTAAATCTTGAATAGTTTTGAAATTATTATTCAATACAAAAATATTCTAACGTTATTAAAATAATATTGCAAATAAAAATATTAGAAAAGTAATAAAACAATCCTTTAAAAATAATAACATTAACAAATTAATAAAACATCATTAATTAATTGTAATTCTTTGAATACTATCTAGCTTTAAACCTCATTTTAGAGGGTATAAAATGTGCTCCTTGAATGTGGACTATTGTTATATAATATAATGAAGATCATCATGATTAATAATAATAAGTTTGGAAACCTCAGATTCAGGTGACACGCACACGATTCACATGGGCCACGTGTCTCAAGGGACACATGGAAACGACACCGGAATCGAAGCGAAGGGAGGAATGCTGGAATTAAATGCCTAGGGTGGAAATCTTCCATCCAACCCCATGGGTAGTTGGGATGTCTAGTTGATGCTACAGTGACAGAGCCGGAGAGTTATCAGCTGCGTGTGTCAGCTCAGGGATTAATGAAGCCAACCAGAAGTATTATAGATCCCGTTGACCTCCATACTTTTGGCATGATCCTCTCCCTGGTGTTGTTATCCTTGTCCTATGTCTACCAGGAAGGAAAATAATGAGTGAAAATGCCACAACAACGCGGCACTCCAAGGAGAGGTAGATCTGGTCGAGGCAGATCCAGCCAGAAGGCTAACCTGGGTGCTACGAATGGCTATGTGTCTCAAATATTTATGCTTGTAAGGTGCATGATTGACGATTGGGAGTCTCGTGTCATCTCTAAACATCTGGCTTCAAGGAGAAATGGTGGAAAAATAAACCACTACTGGATGATCAAGAACATGATGGAGATTTTTATGGAAGGTTTGACAAACAAATGGAGTGGAGCAAGAGACATGGTGCATAGCATATGGGCTTGTCTCAACCAAACCGACAAGCACTTGAATAATGTAGAGGAAAATTTTAATTGGCAACATTATACCATTATCTGCAATGATGAAGAAATGGTTGGTGGTAGGAATGTGGAGCATCATGGCATGGGTGGGGAGACATACGTAGTATAATAAAGATACACTACACCAATGCAGGAGCACTAGGACAACACTCAGCTAACGACGTCGATGAAGCGTGTCTGCGATGCCTACAACAGTGTCATAGCAGCACAATCGCTTTTGTAGCTACAACCTTCCAGCCATCTAGCACATGTTGATGAATATGGACTATGTCCCATAGTGGAGAAGGTGTTGGAAGCTATGGATGGGGATGCCACGTCCTAAAATCTCCACCTCCATCCATGGTTCTATATGTGACTTTCAGTTTTTCTGTATATCTCTGATTTACAAATGTTTTGTTGTCATGTCAATTCAGTCTTAATTATATTGTGTGTAATATGTCGTTCAGTGGACATAGCTATAGGAAGGGTCATATGTTATTTTTGAAAAAACATAACAGGAAATACAACTTTTTTTATAGACTGGGTGGGTTTCCTAACAGTCTTAGGGCCCCATAGCATGAATATGATACTCTGTACTATTTTTTTTCCTCTGTTAATATGAAATTTTACTGTTGCTTATAAAAAAAATTGGAAAATGCAACTTTTGGCTTTACAATTGAGAGAAATTGTTGTTCGTTTAATTAATTATTTGTCTTTCATCCTATTAGAGCTTTGATATTTGTCATTGTAAACTAAGTTATTGTCAAAAAATAAATAAAATGTTGAATGATACATTGATAGGTCGTATTGATTTTCATATTTACATTTTTTTATGATGTTCATATTCATATATTATAATAATATTACATAGTAATACTTGAGTTTTTGTTATGATGTTTGACAGTTACACTTATAAATTAAACAATATTCATTTTTGTTTATCATTGAATATATAAATTAAGTTATACACAACATTATACGATGAAGATTTAATTTCCTCATTAAAAATCATTATATATTATTTCGTACTACTCGAAATATAGTTGCAGCAAAATAAATATATTATTATATAAGTATAATATTATGAAAAACATTACTACATTATTAAGAAATTTATAATAAATTATAATATCCATAGAAAATATATAAGAACAATATGAATACCAAATATATATTTTTAAAAAAATATTACATAAACATAATGCTTCGGAAAACTATAAAAAAAATTATAAACATGATACTATGACAAATTATACAACAATCATAAATCATAGCGTTGCCACAACTTCATCTGTTATCAATACAAAATTTATAAAAATATTTAATTCATTTATATTATGTAAAAATAAAAATAACAATTAACCTATATTACGTTAATTAATGAAACATTAATTTTCAATGACCATTACTCCAATCCATATTCTCACATTTATGATGACCTAATAACCAACCAACCATACTTTCAAAGTCATTTTCTAACCATTATATCGACCTATATATGAAACCATACTTCGAATTGTATACAAAATTTAGGTTGAAATTATTTAATATGAGAAATTGTCGAAAGGATGCTAAAATATAGATCAAAATTAAAAACCCAATCACTTTCTTTGCAAAGGTCTAATTCTTTGAAAACTTATTAATTCATATAACAAATTGTTTTATATCATAATTTACAATGCAAATTGTGATGCTTTTGTTGACTAAATTAGTACTTAGTGATTTAAAGGCCCACATGATTTTGAATAGTGAAATGTTCTTCTGCAGAACCATATGATCATCATCATTTTCAACACATAACAAACATAAGCATCATGATCATGCCATCATAAACATAAACATAAAAATTATCATACTAACATAAACAGAACCATAAGTTTTAAGAAAAATGTACATGCATTCAATCATCATTTTCACGACATAAGCATCAGCATACCATTATTATAATTGCCAGCATCTAACAAACATAAAATAAACACCATCATATATACCACTGTTATCCCTAAAGTTGAACCTAGACTACAGGGGTTCAAGCTTAAAGAAATCTTTTTCAAAATTATAATTCAATGAAAATCAAGATAAAAGCTGGGCTGGTATGTAATCAAAGCTATAGGAAAATCACATAATCATTAAAGAACTGTATAACATAAAACAAGATACAAAATCCAATATCAAAGGAACTACGATCATGAATTTGTGAAATGAGACTGACTCTGTTTTTAAAATGTTAAAGGATAACTGTATTTCAACATAAGAATCATGTAATGGGATTCAATTGACCATATACTTGATAAATTATAAGAAACACAATTCATAAGATACACAGTCAAATCATAATCATACTCATATCAAAGCAGAACCTGTATTGAAGATGTAGAGTATTTCATGTCATACAGAATGTTATCAAAATTGGATCTCCATCACTCCAATTTCCACCCGCTATCTCATCTAGTGACTATTCTTAAATACAAAATATCTGCTTCTCTAAGATAACTATAAGATCCTACTTCTATGGATCGAGCCCTTTCAAAAATAGAGAATTCAATCCCCTTTAAACAGTTTTTAAGTACAAGTATAACATAAAAGAGACATCTGTCAACAAAAAAAATTGCTTTCAAAAGCAAACTACAACTCTAAATCTAAAGACTTTTAGAAGCCTCTGCCAATATAGTTAAATCACTTAAAACCTGGGACTGCTTTTGTAATCTGGCAAATTCAGCATCTTTGTTCTCCTCCTTACTCTGAGCCTTGATGAGTTCGAGCTACTTTTGGATGGTTCTTTTTTCCTTTAGAATATCTTTAGATATTGACAGCAATTTTTGATAATCTGCCTCCTTATCCTCCAAATCTTCTCGAAGTCTTTTATTAGTTGTCATCAACTTTTCATAAATGTTTTGTAAAAACCTAGTTTGCTCCCTGTATGTCTGCAAAGACTTCTTGACTTGGTTTAATTCTAGAGATATTTCCAGGTCTTCTTCTTTCATATGGACCTCTTCTTCCTGTAGAATCCTTGATGCTGAGTAATCCTATGAATCAACTTGTTTGTTTGTGCAAAAGGCTTATGGTATAGACCCTGCAACTCCTTGAATAGCAATAAACTTCTCAATATCTGAACAATACTGACCTTTAGATGTATGCACAGTTTCTTCACTGAGAGCATCATCTATCATCATGATTTCATCACAGTCTTCATGTGCTAATTTCATCTCTGTCTGCAACTTCTTTCTTAACCTAGTCCTCGGCTTTACATCCCTGTTTTTTGACTTCAACAGCTAATTATGAGTTTCATTTTTTGAGGTTATATTTTTTAGCATAACACTTAATTTTTCAGGGTTTTCATCTGTGAATGAAGTTTTAGGACACAAACCTTCCTGAATTGGTTTCTCTGTAAAACCCTTACCTTCCTCTACAGCAGCTTCAATTTTTTTTGTGACTAGTTGTTTGCTGGTCCAAATCTTCCATAATCCTTTTTCCTTTCTCTTTAGTATTTTCTTCGAACCCTAGATTTTTCAGTAGAGTTTCCCAGGTTCATCCTTCCCTGTGCAATTGTGATACAATCAATAGTTTGATTAAACCTTGATGATAGACTGAACGAGTAGTATGCTCTGGATGGCCCCATGAAATCATCTTTTGAAGGCTTTTCAATAAGTAGAATGGGAGATTGAGTTGTAAGCTTCCACTAAGGTGCATTAGAAATCTTAAATGGCATTTAAGAACCCTGTCATATCGGCCATCACATGTAATATAGTTTTGCACCATTTCTAAAGGAATTTTCCAACTTGGCTTTATTTTGCTCACATGGATTCCATTTTTCCAATCTAATTTCTCAAAAACTGGCATTAAAAACTCACTGTAATCTCCTTGAAAGTCCTTTTGCTTAAACCATATTTCTCCCTTTGCCGGAACATCTATTACTTCAGCAATAGAGTCTTCATTTACCCTGATTGTTAAGCTTTTAAGCTAAACCATTTCATCTTTATAGTTTTTAATAAAAGCCATAGTTACCTGTGAATGATAACCCTGTAATTTCTCACAGAAGGAAAACCATCCAGCATTCTTCATCAATTGGGCTGATCTTGGAAACTTCATTATCCATTCTATGTTTTTGGGCTCCAATCTGCAAATCCAACCTCCTAGTTTTCTTCTTACCATGATTTATGAATCCTATTCCTCTGCTATCTTTGACATTTCTGCAACCCCTTCATGCTATACACTTCAAAAGAGAATTTATGATGCAGCAGCTTACCTTCAAACGCAAAAATACTTATACAATGTAGCTTTGCCATCTTCAAGCACGAAAATATAGGATTAAGACAAACCCTTGCTATTTCAAAACTACTATATTCATTGTTTTAACCATACATATTTTGGGATCCTGAATAATAAATGTTCACAGTTTAAAAATGGCTCTCTAAATGATCTTTACCCAGTTCACAAGAGCATTCGGGAAAAATAACATGACAAATTTTAGGGAAAATGAATTATCATATTCAATCTATCGACCCTGCCATTATTAGTACCAGTACTCATTACATGAAGTGCTTTAATTCCATATACAAAACAGTTGTACAATCCCATGAATGACACGATGAAACTCATTATTTCATGAACAGGACTGCTTTTAAGGAGTATTTATATCAAGTACCGAATCTATCGAACATGAATATGCTATATAACCATAGTTTATTGTCTCATTTTTTATATACAATGGTACTTATGAATAACAACTTTTAATAAAATACTCTTTGAAGAAATGCTGCCAGTTTGAGAAATGCTGCCAGTTTAAGAAATGCTGCCAGTTTTAACAATCCAATCCATAATATAAAACCTCTTGCACATAACATAGGTTCATGGCTTTAAATGAGTGATGATTTTGAGGCTTCAAAAGATTAATAAGAAAAATGCAAAAAAAAATAATAGCATTCAATCAAAAAAAATAAGACGTAAAACAAGGCAAAAAATAAAAATAAAAACTCGTCATAATCAAAAACCCTAAGGTGAAAAATCAAACAACCTTAGAGATAACACCATCAGATAACACCATCATTAACATAAAACCGAAAATAAGCATGAACGTACCAACATAAACATTAGGTCATGTATTCAAATAACATATACATCTAACAAATAAACATCATCTAACACACATAACTAATAATACACGTAAACATCATTATTGTTCCATTATCATCATTTTCAACACATAAACATGCCATCATCATAATCATTTTCACCATCTAACAAACATAAAACCCATCATCATCAACATATAAATAACATCAACATAAACATGAAAAATGCAATATCTGTATATATATAACATCAAAGTCATGATACAATATGTCAAATATAATATATCTCCAGTGCAATAACTACTATGACATATATTCTCCACCTTTGCCAATAGAGGCATCATCAGTATCTCTCTGACCATATCCATATGCATCATCACCTTCACCAATAGAGCCAAAGGTAGTATCAACACCTCTACCAGCAAAGCCATAGACATTAGTAATTTAGTACCTATACCAAAAAAAAAAAAGATATGGGAGCAGGAGGGATAGGTCCATTAAGATGAAGTGTACAACCCTCTCTGAGCATCTCTAAAATAGAAATGAGTGAAGTAGGAAATGGTGGATAGTCGGGTCAATTAGTAGGATCGAAGGTTCGGTCGGGCAGAAGTAGAGGAGATGATGATGTAGGATCGGGAGGAAGTTCGGGTAGGAGTACAGGACTAGATGATGTCGAAGGAGGTGGAGGAGGAAGACATGGTGGAGGAGGAGGTGGATGACACATCGAAGGTGGAGGAGGAGGAGGTGGATGAGATTTCAAAGGTGGAGGGGGAGGAGGGGGAGGTTGAGGAGGAGGTGCAATGGATGTGAAGGTTGTGCCACTAGTCGAAGCAGCCGGTGGAGAAGGAGGTGGACTAGCTTGAAGAGGATCTCTACCCTCATATGACGATTAACTACTATGATGGATACCATTTAAAATATCACAAGCACCAAAAATGTGTTGCACCAAGCACACCATATCACGCGGAAGCATTCTCCATAACTTTGCACGGTGAGGGTCCTTGATAATATACCTCGCTTGTACAGGATGAACCCCTCAATCATCCAACATTGTAGACATAATGTCTACAATGTCTTGTCAAAACCTCTCATTCGGTCTGCGTCTAAGGCCAAGTCTAGATAAACGGGGTGGCTCAGGATGAGTTGCATCAAGATCCATATCCTCCTCATTCTGCAGCGGAGGAGGCGGCATATCACCATCAAATGTATCAACATCTATAAAATATATAGTACACAATAATAATTAGACAATTTCATTAAACATGAATTTAAAATAACAATTTAAAATATTTTTCATTTGCATTAAGTATAAAAAGAATAAAATGCAACTATATTAATTCAAACATAGTGTTAAATTTACCTCTATCATATGTTGGCTCGTCCTAAGTGAATAAGATGTTGGAACACCTTCTCCAATCCAAGCCGGCATATTGGTATGGGACCATTTCTAATCTAGGTGGGTCCTTTCTTCCTAGTATCTCGATCACATATGCGGTGATCCTTGCTGAAAAGCTAGGTTTCCCCCTTTTGGGCATGTTGGAATATCCTAAACCTAGTCATAAAATAATTAATCATTATTTGATTAATTTCCTACCCACTAGCTTAGATAGTTCGCATCCACTTGCACCTTAGAGTCAACACTTGCCATCTATATCCTAGGAATGATTTATTTCTGATTCTAGGTTGATCTTGACCATTTTATGGCCATCCATAATTGGTAACTGCACTTTACAGCAAAATATGCTTTGTTCTGCTTTTCCTGCTTTATCCTGTTTTTCTGTGGATAAGGTAAAGCTAGTTAACTAGGAAACTGGAAGCTTTTGTTTCCAACCCATCCTCCATTATTTTCTCTCCATATTCTAGGATTAGCAATTCTTTCCTTCACTCATCACCACTCACACATGCTATTGATAATTCGTGAGGTGCTTGGTAGATTAAGAAAGTGCTTTAGCCAACTATGGGGTTTATCATAATTAGTAAGCCTGCTTTATGAGCTAGCTTGATTTGTCTTCTAGCAACTCCTTTTTCCTTTATAAGGATGTATTACCTATGTAATAATATCAATTATCATTTATTGATCATTCATTAATGTGTGTTCATTAATTCTTCTTCTTCTCTCCTTATGCTAATTCTCTACAATTTTTTGTGAGATTAATTGTGTGCCTAGATCCTTAACCTGTTTATGAAATTCCTTATGCCATCAAGGCTTTAGAATTTCTACGTAATATCAGAGCTAAGGTTCTCAAAGTTCAAGTTTCTACATGGTATCAGTGCTAAGGTTCTCAAAGTTCAAGTTTCTACATGGTATCAGAGCTGAGGATATCAAAGCTCTACATGATATCAAATCTTTGAGAGTTCATTAATTAATCCTCCTTTTTAGATTTGCAGGTTCAACTTCAAATGGATTCAAGAGTATCAGTTCCTCTTCTTTCTCCATTCACAAGCTATTCAGAGTGGAAATTGAATATGATTCCATATCTAAAGAGACAAGGTCTCTATGAGATATCTATTGGAGCTAGTGAAGAGTCTTATGAAGATACAAGTGACTGGTTGAATGACTATGATAGAGAAATTGGAGCTATTTGTCTAGCTATCTCTCCAAGCATGCGCTACCTCATTGATTATGTTGAATACCCAAAGGATATCTGGACAACATTGGATATAGTTTTGGGAAAGGACAATGAGGATCCTTCTAGCTATGTGGAGAGTGCCTCTAGCTCCTCAATGATTTCTCTCTCTCAAGATGTCTCGGCCTCTACAGTCTCTGATGAAGTTGATCATGAAGAAGAATTTTCTCATATAGTTCTTGTTGCTACTACTCTCTTTGATTCAAATGCTTCCTCTTTCAATCAAGAAGCAAATATTGAAGAGCCATCTTTTTTTGTGTCTCTTGAAGTAGAAGATCTTGATCCATATTCTTATGATTTTGATGAAAAAGAAGTGACTAATGGATATGTTATTTCTATTGATGATTCACTCACACATTCAGTGTTTTCTATGTCTTCTATCATGGATTCTAAGATCCATATGCTATACCTCTCACACTTTGTGCATGCCTCTCTTCTTGATGGTGCGCAACCCAGTGACTTCCAGGATGTTTGCTTAGCCAAATCAAGTCCTTCTAGTGTTTTTCCACTTACCATACTTGATCCCATGTGCTTCTGCAGCTCCTCCTTTGTTCTTGGCACTCATTCTCAAAGCCTCTTTGAAGATTTTGAACATAACTATCTTTCCTCCTCTCATACTTCTACCATAAAGGATTCTTTACTAGTATATTCCCATGAGTCTACTGTTGTGCTTATTTGTGATATATTGGATTCTTTGGAAGCTATATGAACCCATGGATCCCATGCATTCGCACTCTTTGATCCTATGCCTTCTCTATGTTCCTACAAGATCACTTGCACACATCCTCTCTATGAAAATGAAGATGGAGACATTATACATTTGCTTGGAAAGTTATTTCACCTATCTAGAGCTCATTTCATCTATATTGGTTCGAAGTTCAAGTCATCTCATCATCTTGGAGCTGATTACAAGTCTCAAGATCCTTCAGTATTTCCTTCACATCATTGGATCTCAGTTGTTCTACATGGTCCTAGTTTCCATCCTGCAGTTGTCCTTGATCCAGGTGAGCAGATTTATCTTCTTCCCAAGAAGAAGATTCCTCTAGACATCAGCATTTAGTTTGGAGCAGTAGAAACACCAGGACTTCAGCACTTTTGGTATTGATTTTCATGTCCTTTCTTGAGGGAGGATTTTCCCCTTGAGGTTTTTCCTCTTTCCTCATTTCTTGGACAAGATAAATTGTAAAAGGGTGACCATGGCTTTATTGTTGGACCCTATATGCATATATATTTCTGATTATTTTAGAGATATCATCATAAATTCAGGCTTAAAGGGGGGTGTTGGAATATCCTAAATCCAGTCATAAAATAATTAATCATTATTTGATTAATTTCCTACCCACTAGCTTAGATAGTTGGCATCCACTTGCACCTTAGAGTCAACACTTGCCATCTATATCCTAGGAATGATTTATTTCTGATTTTGGGTTGATCTTGACCACTTTATGGCCATCCATAATTGGTAACTGCACTTTACAGCAAAATCTGCTTTATTCTGCTTTTCCTACTTTATCCTACTTTTCTGTGGATAAGGTAAAGCTAGTTAACTAGGAAACTGGCAGCTTTTGTTTCCAACCCATCCTCCATTATTTTCTCTCCATATTCTAGTATTAGCAAGTCTTTCCTTCACTCATCATCACTCACACATGCTATTGCTAATTCGTGAGGTGCTCGATAGATTAGGAAAGTGCTCTAGCCAACTATGGGGTTTGTCATAATTAGTAAGCCTGCTTTATGAGCTAGCTTGAGTTGTCTTCTAGCAACTCCTTTTTCCTTTATAAGGATGTATTACCTATGTAATAATATCAATTATCATTTATTGATCATTCATTAATGTGTGTTCATTAATTCTTCTCATTCTCTCCTTATGCTAATTCTCTACAATTATCTGTGAGGTTAATTGTGTGCCTATATCCTTATCCTGTTTATGAAATTCCTTATTCCATCAAGGATTTAGAATTTCTATAGGGAATCATCTTCACCCACATGCGCATATGTGCATTTATCATCAACCTAGGATGGTATCAGTCAAAATATGGCTTGGTGGCCAAAATATCTCAAAGAATAAAGAAAACAACTCTGCACCGATAGGGAAGTTTTCCCTCCCACCAATACACATACAACATCGACTAAGAGCATAACAAAACTGTCATAAAAATATAGCAGACCACCTAACACATCTAGGTGCTTGCATTAAAGAATCAACATAATATAATAAAGGGAATCTAATGTGCTTCCCATCACTGGTGACATGGGTGATGGTTGCCACCAACAAAGAGAGGCCCCTAAAATCCTCTCTACTAAAAGAAGCAATGGAGACTTTCCCATCACTAGCCTAAAACTTAGCAGGCTCGAGGATGTTGGGATCACCATATCTCTGAACATATACTAGCTGAGTTGATGTTATAGCTCTAACTGGGACCTCAAGGAATCGAAGAAATTCCTCACCTCTCCTAGAGATCCCTGTGATAAAATATATGTCCTCCTTAATGGGACGGAACCACTAATCGAGACCAACTCAAAATTCCTACCTATGATGATCCTAGCATGCAATCAAATGGGTGAGGAATGTAATGTTCCCCTTGAGTGATGTGGCCTCCTCATAGAAATTTAGGAGGTCAACAACTCCTAAGAGGTGTCATGTCTATGGAGTAATGGGATGAGAGTATAAATCTCTCTCCCTCTCCCTGGTCTCCCACTCTCTCCGAAAGTTATACTAGTCAACTTCAACTCCATGTTTTTTCCTCGCCTCACAGCACTCATGTCTTTGTTTGACATATAACGTGAATTAGCTAGTCTCATCAAAATAAATATAAAAACATTATATGAGAATTATATGTATTAAAATAAAATTTTAATTTGTTTGCAAAAAGTTGACAAACGGTGCGCTTATATAAATATAACACACTGTGTGCGGTGCGCTTCTATAATTACTACACTATGAACGGTGCTCTATACTAACCAAACTCACGGTCAATATATTTCTATAAATTTATAATTTTATTATCAATCCGGTGCGTTATAATGTACATGCACTGATTTGCTATCAAATTTGTTTCAACGGTCCACCTATGGCACATCTGAGCACCGAGATATAGTGCGTTGAACTACACTAGTACCTCCCTAGAATTATGATTTTTAATGTTACAGTAAATTTTTAATGTGTGTGAATCAATGCTTCTCTAACTTGTAAACACACTATAACAGATGCACTTACGTTCTTTACAAGCAACAACACTTATTTCAATCTATAATCCATAAGAAATGTTTCTATGATGTGCCTATAACACACCACAGCATCGAAAGATGGAGCGCAAATGTGAATAGAATACCTGGTGTGTTTATACCATGTAAACACATGTGCGCTAACATTATGTAAAAATCACCAGGGTGCTCCTAGTAGACGTCATAGCACTGAACACTGGTGTGATGATGTCTGCTGCAAAGTTAGTTTTCCAATTTTCTTGGTAATATTTACCAGTGTTTTCGATACAAGTAAGCACACCATAACATTGGTGTTCTTATGTGTAATGAATGCATCGATTATTAGTTTATAGTTTTTAAAATATATTTGATATTATGGTTTTGCACTACTAAAGAGTAGCATATCAATATTATGATGTGTTTATACCATGTAGGCGCACTATTTAATGTGTGCTAACGTGATGTAAAATCACCATGGTGCTCCTAGCGGATGTCATAGAACCGAACACCGATGCACTGACATCCACTGTAAAGTTGGCCTTTTGAATTTTCTTGGTAATATTTATCAGTGTATTCGATACAACTATGCACACCGTAACTTCGGTGCGCTTATGTGTAATGAATGCACTGATTAATAGTTTATAGTTTTTAAAATATATTTTATGTTATAGTTATGTGCTACTAAAGAGTAGTGCACCAGTATTGTGGTGTGTCCAGGTTGTTTAGCTCACCCCACCAGTGGTGCGTCCTATAACAAATTACAACGTGCACCAACTTTCGGTGCATTAGGTTTTAAAAAATGTGTCGATACGGTTATACGAATTCTTTGCACCTTATGCATAAATTTTGTTTAATTGTGGTTTTTTTTCGGTGCACGATATTGTTTTTAGGAGAACCCGGTGCATTTGGGTTGTAGACACACTGGTGAGGTATGAATACCAAAACGCACCACTATGGTTTAAAACATTCTTGGTCATTTCGCATAGAAAAAATTAAATTCATGTTTTTTTGTCGTACGACATTGTTTTTTCGGCGGCCTCAGTGCATTTTAGTTAGAGATGCATTGAGGTGTTCATGTTTCCAAAACACACTGCTATGGTTTTACGAAATTTTTGGGCTTTTCGCATAAAAAAAAATTAATTGGTGTTTTTTTTGGTTCGCGACATTGTTTTTTGGAGGTCCCAATGCGCTTGTGTTGTAGACGCACTGGTGCATTACATTTCCTAAAACACATCGCTATGGTTTTAAAAACTTTCTGTCGTTGTGCATAATTTTTCTAAATTCATGTTTTTTTCGCCGCGCGACATTGTTTTTTTTTGCGTCCTTGATACATTTTGGTTAGAGATGAACTGGGGTGTTTATGTTAGAAATGCACTGAATAAAAAACATCCACTACAACCTTTGGTCACGCGCCTCCGCTAGTGACCTCTGTTATAAACGAATATTTGAGTTCTTTTGAGAGGATCATTCGCTATAACCTCCACTACAAGAAATTTTCAAGGTTTTGCAACAAAGAGGAGGCACGTTTCGAAGGATAGGAAGGCACATGGTTATAATAATCA
The DNA here is from genome assembly GCA_001517045.1 of Pseudotsuga menziesii. Lineage (NCBI taxonomy): Eukaryota > Viridiplantae > Streptophyta > Pinopsida > Pinales > Pinaceae > Pseudotsuga > Pseudotsuga menziesii. The sequence continues at coordinate 1,084,088 of LPNX010743069.1, forward strand.
TGGATGTGTGACAGATATCTACGGATATAATTCTGTTAACATGTTGAAAGAGGCTCATACTAGAGTCATTAATGGAAAGCAAGGGATGTCAGATCACTACAAATATCACATGACCTAGAATTTACATTATGGGATAATAGAAGGATGGTCAAAGCATATATACTACACATGAAATCACCAAATCAAAAAGACAATGTTGATGTTCTCATGAGTTTTAGCATCGGGCAAACATTCTGTAGATCATTGTCTTAAAGGTTCGTGACCCATGGAGAGAATGGCCCCTTCGTAGCCCTGATTAGTCATGTGTACTAATTATTCATGTGTTGAATAGATGAGTAGAGGGATCATATGCTTAGCCTAGGACCAGTCATGTGTGACTGGAGT
>LPNX010743069.1:1084530-1160170 GCA_001517045.1 Pseudotsuga menziesii
TCAACATCGGAGCTCTTAGGTAAGAAAATGACCACATGTGATGAGACATCAATGAGGATAAATTTTCCATGATGAAGAAATTTCCATATATAATCCATTGAAGAAGTCCTAAATAAAGTGAAATACAAGAAAAAATAAAATACCCTAGTGAAAGGGGGAACTTGGACCCTAGAAGACAAAATGACAAGTCAGCTTGAAAGATAAATAAAAGTATAAGTCGGCCTAATTGCAGAAACTTATAGTCAAAAGAAGAATATAAATAAAGTGCTTCCAAACTTCATTTTCACATTCAAACAAGCTCATCTCTCTCTCAAGTGATGTGGACAAGTGAAGATCAAGTGAAGCTAGTTTTTGGGGTTATCTTGTTATCTCTATCTCTCTCGAGTTTCTTGTGAATGAAGAGCACACTCTTGTGCTAGGGCTTAATCATTATGATTGGTATTGTTCTTGTATTGGATTGGTTTTCTTAATATAAAAGCTTGTTGGGTTTTCCCTTGTTTGGGTTTTCTAGGATAAAATATTTGTGTCTCTTGTGCATGGTTATCTTTTAGTGTTCCTTTCTTTTATTTATATTGCATATGAATAATGCTATAATTTTGGGATGAATCAAATAATGAAATAAAGTTGAAAGAGATGAAATTATACTGCTAAAATTACGAAAATATAGCAGACAAGACCCTACACTCAAATAAGCTTATTAAATTGGACAAGAGTGTGATAAATGATGATAGTAGCATATTAATGGAAAGGAATGGAAGCTCAGTGGTTAAATTAGGGGAAAATATGACCATCATTTTACTCAAAACTCAATTGCATCTCCCTCCAACCCATCGGAATGAAAATAATACACTACACCTCAATCTCAAATCTCCCAATAGTCTAGTAGCAATGTCGTGAGCCAGAAATCAGAATGAAGTGGATTGTTGTCTCTTAAATGGATTCTAAAGGATCGACTCAAGCTTCCAAGCACTGGATCGGGCCAGAAGATAATGCAATTGGGAGCACAAAGAGAACGAAAAGCATGATGCTTAGTTGGAGCATGAGCGATCTCAAGATCGAGAGCACATATACTAGCAAGACTTGATACTAAAAAGATTAGTCACTTATGGCTCTAAAATTATGTTTTAGTTACTTGTATTTAGGAAGATATATGTAGCAATTTCAATCCAAATAGTATATGCATCTTAGAAGTAGATAACGACTAAATAACTCTCTAAAGATTTATTTTGAAGACATAGCCAATGGCTCTGTGTAAACTCTGTTACTTAAGTTTAAATCATGGTTACATTTTAATAATATCATATTATACATGAAAATGTATAAGATCATGGATAGAATTCCATGCTATGATTCCATTCTTAGGTGATCATTGATAGAGTTTGAAGTTATAGTTCCATTCTAATTGTTACCAATTGTACAGCAAGGTCATAAGATCAAAAGGTGTAGCCCCTTAAGAAAATAGAAAATATAAAGAGTAGAAAAATGAGATTTTTTTATAGAAGTAATTGTCTTTCTCGTCTCTCTTATGTTTCAAAATAATAATAAATTTTTACATTAAAGAAGACCTTATTTTAAAATTTAAAAAATGATTTGAATCTAGTCAAAAATTAATGGAGTTGTTTGAGTTTCGTGTGATTTATTAAGTTTCATACATGGCAATTTTTTTTGGTTCCAATGGATTTTGCTTATTTGAAATCAATTCTTAATCAAAGTTTTAAATATATCAAAGCTTTAGTTTTAATCAATTTGAGGTTTTTTTTTTAACATGACAAAACCGGTCATAACTTAGTTGTCAAATTGGCAGTGAGGACAATCATCATTGGATACTATTTGCAAATACTAATTGACTCATCACCATTATTTAAGGAAAACCACATCACCTAAATTAACCTACTAGTGTTTGTAAATGGACAAACTTCCACTTTTACGGATACCTCTTGGTCTTGGGTTATTGACATGTTTATTTAAGTTTGATAAGTAGTTTTAGGTTTTATTCCAAAATTAAATCAATTTTAAAGTGTCGTGCAAGGAAGATTTAGAGGTTAAAATAAAATTGTGTTATTATAAAGAGATCATTAACCTTAATCTTAATAAGGATCAAAACTAGCTTTCTATCTTAATAAGCTCAAAGAAGAAGAAAAAATTGCCAAGAGTAGAACAAGCTCTCTTGAGCTTCATAATGAAATTGAACACTCGACAAGCCCTAAAATGCCATGGGATTAAACGGTTTCCATCTTTGTGAGGCTACGAGCATTGAATATGAAAATCACTTTCTCTTAGAATTCCCTACCTACACCCGCATTGGTGTTGGGATTATTATTAGTCCTCCCTTTGAACACATACTTTATTTGTCCATTTTCCTAGCTTAGGAGGTCTTCATCACTCCACTAGTGCATGGGGGACACAGGCAGGAGACATCTGCCACTTAATGCACCTAATTGCATGAGTTTAGGTTCCCCAAGGACCAATTCCTATAATTTAGGAATCCACTCTAAGTGCCATCAGCAATCTCAGGTAGTTGATTCTAGTAGGTATTCAATCAAGTCTAGTTATGCTCTGATTTCCATCAGTTTGATCACTCTCAGTCATCCTAGTGCCATTTTCCATGATTCAGTGGAATTAGGGTGCATTTTCTCACCTACCCTCATCAGTTAATAGGTTGTGAACTATTTTAGTGATCTGGAGTTGCATCAGTGAGCTCTAGTGGTGAATTTCCCACACTGAGTTAGCTTTGGATTCAATCTAGGTTGGTAGATTCAAATATTATTTTACGTATTCAAATTCTCCTATATGTATTACCATTGTATTACTTAATAATATATTGATTAATGAATTATGATTCATTATTCCAATTATTGGTCTCATCAGTGTTTTTTATCTTCCATAAATTATTGATCTGAGTTTATCAATTGCTTCTCTCTCTCTCTCTCTCTTCTACAATTCTCCATTTGAATCCTACAGCCTGATGACCCTATGCTTCATTAAATTTTACATGGTATTAGAGTGGGTATACATGCCTGCTTCAAACCTTGGAAACTTCCATTGATGCACCAAAAGCAATTGGGTTCCACATAAATCCTGGAATTATTACCTTGCTCCCTTAGGATTCTATCTGTATAAGTCTATCCATGTGTGATGCACCCAGATCAAGTGAACGTTTCAAAGTGGAAAGTGTTTAAACTGGTTTGATTCAAATTGTAGTGTTTTTTTAGGTTATTTAAAGATTTATTGAAGAATTTGTTGTTCTTGAAGTTGTGAAATGGAGAATTCAATAGATTTGACTCCCATAATCCTCACATCTTTCAATTACCTTGATTGGAGGGCTGACATGCATATGGTCTTGCACAACAAGGGTCTGTACAGGTTACCATGGGTAGAGAAGACGAACCCCAATAGTATCTTGAAAAATCCAAGTATCTTAATAAGCTTGATGAAGCTTCTAGCTTCATGTGCATCCACAACTCCAAAGAGTTGCGATTTCACCTTGAGGGATTGAGAACACCAAAAGAAGTATGGGACAAGCTCGAATCCTTGTTTGGAAAATAGGATGAGTTGAGGGGCCATATCCTTGAGAATGAGTTGATAGCATTATATCCCATCCACTTCAAAACTACACACCAACTTTTCTCAAAATTCAAATCACTTGTCATGCAATGCAAGCCATGCAAGATTGACAAGAAGGAAGAGCAATTGGTGCTCTCAATTATGAGAAAAATTGGCCCAGAATTCTCGGTGTTTGTATTTACCTTTCACTATGGGATATTGACTACTTCTAATTGGGGAATACCATCCCTTGATGCCTTCATAGAGTCTCTAATCCAAGAACAAGACAAGTTGATATAGATGGGAGCTCTCAAAGCCTCTCTAGATCAATATCTCTTAGTTGGTGAGAAAAGGAATGCACAAATAAGGAGGAAGTAGAAAGGAAAAGAAAAGAGGAACATTGAATTCGAAACTAAGGAATAGTTTGATCCATCCAATGAAGCCTCAAGTGTAATACCCCAGTTGTTAATCCCTGAACTTATTATCCTTCATGTGACTTATGTTCTTTTGCATTATGGACTTATGATATTTTCTATGATTGTGGACTTATGCTCCTTTGCATGATTAATTTGATTAAGGACCTATGATTAATGGTTGATAACGTGACTTTGTAATTTGACACTATTATTAATGTTAATGTTATTACTAGCATCTTTGTTATCTTTGAATGTTGTTACTATTGATTAAATAAACAACTGGCTCATCAAAGGAAACTAAAAGAGTATGAGGGACCATGGATTACATAAAGTAAGGGGGAGTGGGGACATCCCTAGAACCTTATAACTTGTTATTGGCTTAATTTTGTCCATCACAATTCATATTTTACCTTGGTGACATTAAATAACGTTTTCCATCTAAACCTTGTACAATGGACCATATTCTCAATATTTATGGACTATGGAGTTAATATTTCATATTTTGCACACCTAAGTGAGCCCCTCTTTCCTAGGGCACCCTCTTTGGGAATATATTCTGTCACATTTATGTGTTTTTGGTCATTTATGAGCCATTTTCCTAGTTTTTAGGGGTTGTAATCTATTTTCTAGATTCCACTCTTACATTATGCATTGATGATCCTATTTTTGTGCTTCCATGTTATTTATGACCCTATTGGATGCCTTCTCTCACCTATTTCTCCCTCCTTGATTTTTTTTGTAATATACATTAGCGTGCCTCCATGTGCTCTTCATGGCTCCACTCCTTAGTTTTTTGGTAACTCCTCCTTATGGTGCTAATTCGGGAAAGGGAATATTTTCACTAAGACGCCGCTCCACTAACTCAAGTTAAGTCTCCATGAAGAAGATTAAAACTCACCTCTCTCTAATTGGATTTAATCCCTTTGGGTTAGAGTTGGCCTCCTGGTACTATAAATTCATATGTCTTCTCCTTATTGAAGCTAATCTTGAGCTTTAGACCATGTGACTTGTGTTATCTATCCAGTTGGGAATGTTCGTAGTATTGGGAGTGTATTGAAACTTAGAGTTAGCCTACTTGTTTTCTCCCTGATTCCATTCTATCACTCTACTAGTCCAATTTCTCACACAGGAAGCTGGGAAATGGGAATGGTGAGCTAGGTCATATCCCATAAGCAGTGCAGATGGACAGGAAAGTAATAGTGGGAAGCATTGTGGTTCTCGAAAGAGGTAGTTGCGGGAGTTGATAAACTAAGTGTTCATATACCTGTGGATCCATGGTCTCATCTCAAGGGTGACCTATTCAAGCGAGGAAGTCTTGATGGTGTCTACGATTGGGAGGAAAGTCGTCCTGCTACAACCAGTTTCTCATATCTTGAGATAAGTATTTATCATATGATTGTATTTATGTTTTAACATATTATTATGATGATTATGTAAAAAGGTGGTTGAATTGAATTATCTATATGCTTGATTATTGTATGTCATAATCTAGTTACAATAAGAATAGACTTCGTAGGATTTGAATCCAAGATGATATTCATTCCGATCTTCTTTCTCTTCTTCAAAAATTGTAACTATGACTCTACGGTACTGGGAGGGGCGAAACCATATGTTCTGGTTCACCATTATATGCTCATTTTTATGCTTCAGGACCTATTCCATTGTGTCTGTAACATCTTTTCCATTAAGGATCGCCTTTCATTTCATCGAAAAAGATTTCTGCATGACCAAGATATGTCTGTTTTGGTCCAGCAATTTTCCCAGTGCCAAGTTGAGCGCACCAGTTGTTAGATTGGAAATGTTCTATGCATGGATATTCTCCTATTTGCATATCTGAGTTTTGATAATGTAATCTGAATTTAATATTGATTGATGGTTGGAGGTAGGAATCCATGCAATCTAAAACATATTAGTGAAATGGTTATAGGGGACAACCATTAGGAGGTGATTTTGTGAGTGGTGATTGCAGCTGATGCCTTTTGTTTCTCTTTGGTTGTGGTGTGGTTGTAGGTTATATCCTACATATGTTTCTTGATGTGTGTTTTCCTTATTTTTTTATCTTCACTGAAATCACACACCAAACAACACCACAAACTAATTAAATCTGCAAACAATTAACGACACAATACTTGACAATTATAAACTATGTTTTTTAAAAATCTTACAAAGTATAAGAATTTAATGTAGGACCTTGATCACACTATGATAATAGATTCATTATTCATGCATTGAATGTGATTATGAACTTAAATTTAATGTTGATAGAGTTTATTAAGTGTTGATATTTTTTAACTAAGGGTAGTGAATTATTTAATTAAGTAATGCAACCTTAGTAATGTTTATTAAAATTAGAACTTTAATTAATCATTTAATGGTTAGTTGTCTTAACCGTATTCTATTGTTCTCAAACTGAAATTTCGAACCTTTAGACTTGTCATAAGGGTCAGGGACATTACAAGTGGTATTAGAGCTTAAGGTTTCAACACTGCAGTTGTTGGGACTTCTACGAAGTTTCAAGTACTTTGTAAACATGCATTTGCATTAGATAACTTGGATGCATGAACCTTAATATAGTTTCACATGTGAGTTAGTTAATTAAACTATTAGATTGGGATGGCTATGGAATTAATGTTCATCTAGTAAGGAGAAATCTTGGAATGATTTATGTCCCCCTTGTCCAATTAGGTAGGTTGTAACTTAGAAATGTTGGCTAGTTATTATATAAACTAAAAGAAAATTAGGTTAATTGATAATGAACTTATACAAATGTGTAGTTTACTAACAGAATGTTGATAATAAGCACATTGCAGTTCCCAATGATTGATTGAGAAAGCAGTGTGACCACTAAACTGATATTTTAATCAAACCTATGAAGACTAAAGATTCAACAAGTACAAGTTCAACAGTAGGAGTTTATTGAGGGAACAAGGTCAATTCGACATAAGAGGAGCAATGAACAATTAAGCTTGGAGGATTCAGTGAGGAAGTGTAGAGAGGATAATGAAAGGATAATTCATATCTAGGAGCAAATTATGAATGATAAAAAATCATTGAAGACCATCGAAATATCCATTAAAAAGATTCACAAAAGAGCTTATGTGAGGTCTATATCATCTTAAAAAAGACCTTATCACTCAGAGAGAAAGAAGGGGTATGCATCAAGAAGTAAATAGAGTAGTCCTGAAAGATCTCCAATGAGATACAAGAAGAGGAGGTCTACTCGAGATCAACTAGTAGGAGAGCTTATAAGAATCAAGCCCCCAAATTTTGATGGAGAAGTAAAGCAAGGAGAATATGTTGAAGCATGGTTGTTGGGACTCGGGAATTTATTCTAGTTGCACCAATACACACCTAATATGGAAGCACGGATATCCATAACCCATTTGCAAGGAAAGGCATCTATCTGGTGGGATCAACTAGTTAAGTTAAAAGACATCGATGAATACATAATCTCTTGTAACAAATTTAAGAAGTACTTCCAGAAGGAATACCTCTATGAGCATTACTCTGACAAAAAGATGGAAGAGTTCTTAGAGCTTAAGTTGGGAAGCATGATTATGGATGCCTATGAGAAGAAGTTTTTGGAAATTTTGAAGTATGCAGACTTCATCAAAGATAAGAAGGTAAATATTCAAAGGTTCCTAAGTGGTCTTCCTGAATATTATAGAGATAAAATACAGTATGATAGACCAAGGAACCTTAAGGATGCCATATGGAAGGAAAAACACTTATATGAATAGAATAATAGAAAGGCACCATATCAAAACAACTGGAAGTATCTGAAGAAGAACAAACCAAAGAAGAGAAAGAATGGTTTCCAACCTTCAAAATTCAGAAATGGTAATTTTTATCAATAGGGAAAACCAAGGGAAGAGCCTTCAAGGAAAAGACCACCTGTGGAATGTTGGATATGCAAGAAAAATCACTTTTCCAGTCAGTTCCCTCGTAAGAAGAATAATCTTCACAATATTCAAGAGGATTCAACTATTGGAGATGTAGGTGGAAGTGTTCAAAGGATTTATGCAGCCCTAAATGGGAGGCAAGCTAACCACCAATTACAAATGATTGAGGTAGCAGGTAATATTTCTAATAAAACCATAAATATCTTGATTCATTATGGAGCTAGCAATAGTTACATTGCACCTATTCTAGTTGATAAATGTCATTTGAATAAAAGTAAACTTGAAATGTCAAGTCTAGTCTAGTTAGCTACATGAGCCAAGAGGAAAATCACAAAATTTGTAAAGATGCGTCCTTTGGAAACAAATGGAGTGAAAACCTTTGCAGACTTAAACATCATACCCTTGGGTTCATATGATGTATTGATTGGCATGGATTGGTTGGATGCACACCATGCCATAATAAAAACTATACTTGTTTGGATGAAGAAAGAAAATGAGTGACAGTCGAAGGTATACCTAGACCCATATCTCTGAGGTAGGTCTCAACTCTACAATTGAATAAATGTATCAGAAATGGGTACTAGCTATATGCAACCCATGTGGAAGAGTGAAAGGAAGGAAAAGAGACAGAACTACAGGAATATCCAACAAGAACAATAACTTTTCCTTGGATATTCCTTCTATAAGTTGCTTTAAGAGACAGAATTACAGGAACAATAACTTCATATAAAGCACCTTATTGAATCAGTGCTCCAGAGTTAAAGTAATTATTGATGCAATTAGAGGAGATACTAAAGAAAGGTTACATAAGACCCAGTGTTTCACCTTGGGGATCCCCTGTGTTATTTGTGAAAAAGAAGGATGGAAATTGTCATGTCCCCAATTAAATAATTTCCGAATAAGACTATTTGCAAATAATGTTTCACCAACTTACTAGTTCCCTAGGTTGAGATGGAGACATAAATTTTGTTATAAGGGGATATGGGACCCAAAAGGAATTTATTTTATCATTTTCACATTTAATTGGGTCACATAAATTATAAATACTAAGAAAATAAGGTGGCATGGGTTCATGAAGACACTTGGTAGCTTGTGGGGCCTTTGGGCGACTAGATTCCCTGCACACTTGGCATGATATTCATCCAAATTAGAAAAAATGGGTAATGTAACATTATTGGATGGTTATGTGGTGTCACATATCATATAATGAGCCAAGGAATTCAAATTGGTAAAGTAAGGTAACTCCCATGGAAAATCAAGAGACTAGAAGACAAGGTGTGCCACTTGGAAGGAGATTCTATGCACTCTATGACAACAAATGATGGAAGATTCTATGACAAGTATGACAAATTCAGANTGACAAATATGACATGTCAGGGATAAAAATAGCCACCAAGAGGTCTAATTTTGGAGTTAGAGGCAGCCATTCAAATTGGCAAAAGAATTGGAGCATGAAGAGGAAGACAAATGTCATGAGAGTTATTAAACCACTAAGATGAGTTGGCGGAAGATCATGAAGGGAAATTAGAAATTAGGAGGCCTCATGAAGTTAATAAAAGGATTTAATGAGGAATGAGAATATATTTGTATCATTTTTTAATTGTCCTTTGTCATTTTTGGAGAGCTTTTTCTTGTCCATTGCACGGTGAGTGCACACTTACCCTGCTAGTGAACCAATTTCGAGGGAGTTGGATTACTTTCCAATTTGGTTGATGGAGAGGCAATTCAGAAATATCATGGGATATTAATAAATGAGTTTTATTTTCAGGTTGAAGGTCCTACATTCAAATTCTCATCTATCTCCCCATTCTCGCATTCCTTCTTCTCCATTCCCCTACACTCACAATTGATGGCGCACTTGTTGGAGTGATTATTGCGCCTTGATAAGGATGGTTGATACAAAATATTTGATTTATGATGTATGGATATGTAATATCATATCCATATTCTATATAAGTTGAAATATCATAAATAAATATATGAAAGGCTCGCATTCCCCATGATCTTGAATAACTAGTTTTCATGGATTTGGCTTCAATATTGAAGTAGCTTTATATCAGATTTGTATGAGGACATTTATATGATTTTTATGATGATGGGGAATAAATATATGATGTATGGAACTGTAAAATTATGTCCACATTCTCTGTAATTCTAAATATCATAGATACATGTATGAAAATCTTGCATACTCATGCCCTTGTATCACTAGTCTTCATGGATTCGGATTCAATCTTGAAGTAGTTTTATACCATATTTGTATGAGGGATATTATATGATTTGAATGATGTTTGGAAATACATATATGACATATTAATATGTAATTTAATTTCCATATCCTCTGTGGGTTGAAATCCAATAAACTCATGTGTGAAAAGATTGCATTACCATGCCATTGAATCACTAGTTTCCATGAATTTAGCTTCAATATTGAAGGAGTCTTGTATCATATTTGTATGAGGGGTGTTATCTGAGTTTCATGATTTTTGTATAGCCATATATGATTTTTTACTCTGTAATTTCATGTCCCTATGCTATGTGGGTCGAAATCCAAGAAATCCATAGGTGAAACTCTTGCAATTCCACGTTACTAATTCACTAGTTTTCATGTATTTAACCCCCGTACATAATGGGTTGTATACCAGACTTGTATGAAGGGATTTATATGGTGTTTAATATTTTTGGGGAATAAATAGGTATTCTGTATATGGTCCCTATATTTCACATCCTTATCTCAACCTTTAACTCCACCTTTCATATGTCAAAATCGAGCTAGTTATGTAATTTCCCCATAAGCAATTTCATTGAAAGTTACCCTACAAATGTTGCAGACCATAATCAATTTGAAGAACTTAATAAACATGATTAAGGAAATCCATTTATGTGTGATACTCATTCCCATACTCTTTCGTAAATTTGGGAGTTTTGTACTTGATTTGGAGAGCTAGTTTGGCCATCACCCTTGGGGAGATTTGAACACAATTTCCTAGTAATTTTGGTCTTTTTGTCATTAGCCCCAAAAACGTTTTTAGAGGTCTAAATACTGATAAAAAGTATCCATAAACCACGTTGGTATGTTTTAAGAATCACCATACCATCTCCTTTCAAATTCGGGACCATTTGGTGAAATTTGGAACCCTCTAGAGTCATGACTAATTAAGCTAGAATTTTGCCCAATTTGTAATTTTCTCCAAAATTCCAAAAAGGGACATTACAATGGTATCATAGCATGGTATTGGAACCTATTGAAGTTATGAATTATAGATATTAATTTAATAAATTCATTAAGTCATATTGTGATGATACGACCAAGCAGGTTATGCAAGTATTCGAATTGTTGGCTAGCCAACTTAGGGGTAAGCTGGCAGCAAGGGGTAGTAGAAGTTTCCATAATGGAGAGACACATAAGACCATTAATTTTGAAGAATTTTATGATTTTTTTAATGTATATAGGCACAATAATGCAAATGTGAACTCATTAAGGAACAATCAACAATCTACAAGTATTGAGGAGACCAAGGAGCCACCATGTTCTGTGGGTGGTGAAACAAAAAAAGAATTACATTATGAGCATAGAAAGTCACTCCAAAGTGAATTTTAAAAAGACGAGTAAATATCACATGAGAATGAAAAAGAGTCCCTTGAAACTATAGAATATCATTTTTAGACACATTCTACTGTGGACATGGACGAAAGGGCATCTACTGATGGATGCTTGAACTATGAAGAAGTACCTACTGATGGGTGATCACAAATCTATGTTGGTGACATAGATATAAGATTTGAAAATGTTTCTGCAATACAAGGTTCTCATAAGCATTAAGATGAAGACCTTGTGACAGATAATGAAGAACCAAGATCAAATTCATCATCACCACTTGAGCTTCAAGAAGTTGATCAAATCAAGAAGAAAGAAGAAGAGGAGGTTCACTCCCATGAACCATAATTCATTGAATGGTATTAGAAGATGAGTGAAATGGATATATATGAGGCCCTTAGTATAATCCATGATACTAAAGCATTGGTGTCAAATTCTTGTTGGAAATTTTCTTTATTGGAGGAGCCATCCTTCCTTGAAGACATGGAGAAGATTCAAAGAGCAATGTGCACAATCAAAGGTAATTTCATGTCTTTGATTTTTTATAGAAACAATTTGATTGATATTAATGAATGGTTACATGAATCATACTTGAATAATAATGAGTATATTCATCAGCTCAAAAATCAAAATGAGCAACTTATTAAGAGGTTGCAAGATACTTTTTCTTCCTCCTATGTTTGAAATTGTAGTATGGTAGATTGCTTGGAGGATTCTCATGACATGAGGGATCATGAGAGCCATGGAAAATTGAAGGTTCTTAATGTGTTTGAATATCATATTTATGAGAGCCAATCACTTGTTGTGGTGGAAGAGGAACTTGAGTTGCCTCTTGAAAATGGTTACACACTTTTTTGAGAAGTGCATGATTCCACTACCTTGGAACCAACCTATGAGGAAAGTTTTGCATTTTTAAGGGAGGTGAATAATCCTACCCCTATGGATCCCTTACATGATGAAATTTTTTCACTTTCTGATCATTTGGGTGAGTTGGTTCTTTCTCCTACATCCTACACCTCCAAATTTCGCAACATTCATCCTAATGAAGTATGGGTGAAAGGTTTCTTTTTTATGGTGCCACATGAAGAGTATGGAATTTCTATCTCTCCTTTTGATGATGACATGATTAGAGAACAATATTATTTACATTTTTAGCAGCATACCTTGTTACATTATGATGATACACATCTACATGGATGCACCTATGGTATTCACTTGAGTCACTTGGAGACTAATGATTTTCCTTGCTCCTTTCTTAGTCCATTTTATGTTGGAGGAACTTAATCCCACACTTGGGTGAAGAGATATATGATTGAGGAACATTACTATTGGCAGAAAAATCCTCTATTATTTCATGATGGTATACATATTCATGGGTGTATTGATGAGACTTCCTTGAGCCACTTGAAGTATTCGTGTTTTCTTTGCTCCTTATTCAGTTCAGATTTTGGTGGAGGTTCTTCATTCACTTCTTGGATGAAAGAACACATGGTTGATTATCTTGATGCACATTATATGTTTTTGGAGAATCATTATGGGACATGGGATCCTCACCTATGTCATTGGGAAAGATCTGATATAATACTTTATGCTTGTGTGTATGGGCCACATGATGATCTAATTACTTGGATGTACAAGCACTTTCATGATTCTTTGATGAGGTACCTTCTTGATATGTACTTTCATGATCTATATTTTGTACTCATGGTGTTTGGAAGGGTGCAATACCAACAATGGGATCCTGGAATTGCTTGGTTTCATCTCACTTGGAGTAGCAGTTCGATTGTAGGTTTGAGAAAGAAAACCAACCTTCAATTATTTGAGTTCATCTTTGTAGAGAAGTCTTCCAGTTTCCTATGTGAGAGACCTTTCGAGAGATGGATTCAATTTTCACATGCTTGGTTTCCATGGAATTTCATCATAGACACTCCACACCATGCATGTATTAGGATCATATGGGACCTGGGGATCATTTTTGGTCTCATTGGTTTCAATTGTGGGGGAACCAAGTAGCATTGGAGATTTAGTCACCACTCGAGAAGATGATTGTAATCAGATTAGTGTAGCAGCAAGCATGGTGGTTCCTCTCTAAAATTTCTTGGAATATTAAGAAGCTCAAAGTTTGGTAACTCGGTACCAACTTCAAAGAATTATAAAGAACCAAAAAGGGGTGAAAGTTCATAAAAGGTTTCCAAAAGATGGAGGTAAAAATTATTTGTGCAAATTTGGTTTTTTTATGGATTTGATTAATCCTTTTGGTGTTAATGGTGATGTTATAGGATATATAAATATGCACAATCCACATCTCTTGACTTTTGGGAGCACAAAATTGCAGTACATGAGTGTCACTACTCAAATTGCAGCTAAATAAAATTAATGAGTAGAACCATAAGAGAGCACTTGGTGCAAAGGAAGGAGTACCAAATGAGGATGCCACTTGGGAATATGAAAAAATATTTCAGCATACAAGCTTGGAATTGCTTGAGGACAATCAATCTTGAGTGGGGATGATTTGTCATGTCCCCAATTAAATAATTTCCAAATAAGACTATTTGCAAATAATGTTTCACCAACCTACTAGTTCCCTAGGTTGAGATGGAGAAATAAATTTTGTAATAAGGGGATATGGGACATAAAAGGACTTTAGTTTACCATATTCACATTTAATTGGGTCACATAAATGATAAATGCTAAGAAAATAAGGTGGCATGAGTTTATGAAACACTTGGTAGCTTGTGGAGCCTTTGGGTGACTAGATTCCGTACACACTTGGTGTCACATACCCAAAATTGCAAAAACATTTTATGTTTTAGGAGACATTATGTTTTAATTTTATTATAAAGTTTGTAATTAATGACTAAGTGGGGTCAAGGATAATTGCATTTAATTGCTGAATATTTTATTATTAAATAAATGAAAGATGAGGCAACAGCTTAAGGAGGCTATTAAATGAGTGTTTTACTGGCCACTTGGTGGAAAAGGATGGGTTGAGAACAGATTGACACTTGGAAGCATCCTCAAACTACTTCTAGTTATTGCAAGAGGCAACTTCCCTATTTTTGTGGTCATGGTCCCCAAGAAAGTGGAACAAGAATAGGTGGCTCATTAACAATTGGACAATGCATGGAGGAAAGCTCTCATGGAGTAAAGCAATAGCAATGAAGGCCTTACATGCATAGGAAAGTAATGGCGACAAAGGCCCTCACACATAGAGGTAAGCCATGGCGACGAAGGCCCTTACACGTAGAGGTAAAGCAATGGTAAAGCCACGAGGCCATAAACCTGCGGCACTCTCCACAGCAGTAAAAAGATAGGGTAAATGTGAAAATGTAGGGTTTTGGAGATCTTTATAGTATGCTTACCCAAGTCAAAAACCCTAACCATTAACCATCGACCACGTGGAGTTCAATATGTATTTGAATTATGGGTTTTTCTCTATAGTTTCAAGAGCCTTGGAGCAGCCTGCAAATAAAAAGATTTTTCATACTCCTTGGTTATAAACTCATTCAAAAATCGATAGATATATTTATATCATAAGATGCATAGTATAAATTAAAAAGGTATTATAGTTATAATCTTCACTTAAATAGGATTTATAACTATAGAATGAAAACCATGTAAAAGGGTAGTAATATGTGCAAGGTATTGGTTTTAAAATCGTTCACTAGGTAATGAATTTCCACCCATAAACAAAGCAATATTACATCACTTATAAACTTATCATGGAGTCATTGCATTTACACTTGGTCATTACCTAGGTTTTAATAGAACTTATTGTGCACGAAGCTGATAGTTCCTTATATAATAGTCATGTGTTTAAACCTAAGTTTATGAAATAATCACCTAGGATTATACCTTGATAGAAGTAACATTGTAAGATAAGATCTAGTTGCAGAACTTATCATTCTCTAGAATGCTTGTAGGTTTGTTTTAATCTAACATCAAAAAGAAATATAAAAAAAAAATATGATGTATAAGTTATAGTTAAAACTAGGAAGAAAATGTATATTTCTATCTTGTGCTTGGATTTCCAAGTACTTAAGAATATAGGTAGATAAATAAGAAGAATTTTCACAAACAAACTTAATATCTTAACTTTGAGTAATGACTAAGTAATTCTATATATGGAAAATATAAAGTTTGACAATACCTCCTTTTTGCTCAAAGCTATAAATTAAACAATTATACTAGCATTTATTATGATAAGTTGAGATGATTAATCTCGATCCTTAATCTGGATTACAAAAACGCCTTACCTGTAAAAAGAACCTATACAAGAAGCATCACTTCACTAGATTAGCTAAAGAGCTAAGTAAGCCATGGACATGAATGGAAGTTCCTTCATGTTTACAAACAGTGAAACAAACTTTAGTACATAGTAAACAAACAGATGTTTCAGCTCATGTTACTTCAAATCATCACCTGCTAAATCAATTTATAATACTGATTTATAAAAGCAAATAATTAAGTATGCAGATACAGAATTTAATAAAGGAATTAGTTTTAGATCTAGTTTAAGACCTTAATATGTTAGCTGTTAATGGTTAAATGTCCCTCTTAAGCGACGATTGTAAACATTTATTGTCATAAGAAAAAATTTTAATTTTTATGAATTTTTGGAGTATTACATGTGGTATCAAAGCACATGTTCAGACACTAGGCCTGAATGCGGCTCAACCCGCATAGACAAAGAGTAAATTAAATGCATGCATATTGATTACTACTTTTCTTTTGAAATGTTATTACCAGAAAATTTTTCTGAGCTAGAACTGCAGGTATGGAAAGACTCGAGGAATATGCAGATGAGGAATCCCCTTTTCATGAACAAAGTAATTCTTGAAGAGAACCAGTTCAAGAAGAAATAACTAACAATTCTTCAGAATTATTACAAACTGTTAAAGAATTAAGAAATGAAATGGAAATAGTTAAAAGAGAAAATGAAAGAATTCTAAGAGCTCAAGAGGAGCTGAACCAGATATTGATGGAAAAATTTCAGAATGAAGAAAAAGATAAACAGATAGGATCTGTAAATACGTCCTACCAACACAAAAGCAAAAATTCCAAACACTCTAAAATTGAAAATAGCTCGTCCTCCGAAATTTATGGTGATTCACATAGGAAGAATCACCAGTACACTAGTGATAGCAGTGAGGATAATTACCATTCAAGAAAAAGAAAATTTAAGCCTCATGAGGAAATTTCAAGAGAATTTAAGAAGATAAAACCACCAACTTTCAACGGTTAAACTGAGAAAGGAGAGGAAGTTGAATCATGGCTATCTGGAATGAAGAAATATTTCCAAATCTATAATTACTCTAACCAGCTAAAAGCAAGGATGGCCATTTACAACTTAACAGGAAAGGCAGATATCTGGTGGCAGGATTTAAAATGAGTAAAAGGTATTAGGGAAAAGAACATTAACCGGAATACCTTTAAGAAATACTTTAAAAAGAATTTTCTATCAAAACAGCACTATGAAGAGCGAGCTAAGGAATTCTATGAACTGAAGTTGGGAACTATGAACATGAAATAATTAAACAGTATATTTTTAAGCTTACTACGTTACGTGCCTTACATTGTGGATGAGAAGCATAAGGTGCATCAATTTCTAAGTTATTTACCTTTTCACATTAAAGACAGAATTGAATACGATAATCCAAAAACCCTTGAGGAGGCTATGCAAAAGACAAATTTTTGCTATGAGCAAAACCGCAAAAAGGAAAGCATGTCAAACTAGAAGGCTAAGAGGTCTAATAATTTTGAACAGAAGAAGAAGGGTTTCATATCTAACCGCCATTTTAGGAATAATAACATACGTAATTTTCCTAATGAGAATTTCCAAGGAAATAAAGGTAATTCACAGTCAAACCCTAATGGCCCTAGAAATAAAGAACCTGCTAATAATCATAGCAATTACATTAAGAATAATGAACATAAAGAACCAGTAAAGTGTTGGGAGTGTAATGGACCTCATTATGCATCAGTCTGCCCTAACAGAAAGAAGACTGTCAGCAACATTCATACAGTACAGGAGGCTATTGTTATAGCAGATTTCACCACACTAGGTGAATCACACATTATATGGCCTTCCCCTGTCCCACTGCAGACTCATTAGCCCCTATGGACCACTTTTTGTCTTTTGATGTGTCCTTGATCATCCCTAAAAACATAAGAAAAGTGATATACGCAGCTTTTACCCCGATAACCGTGTACATACGCTGATAGTCCCCCTATAGTCGCGTACATCGGGATGTGTGCATAGTCCAAATCATTTTGGAGTTTTCCTTGACATGGATCCGACTCATTTGACTCCTGGCCTTCCATATGCCTTGAGATCGCTCGGATTCGACCCTTCATTATCCCTTGTGAAGCTATATAAGGAACCCCTTGGTACATTGAAGGCATATATAGATAAGAGAGAATTGAGAGTAATGAAACTATAGTCCATTGTTGCCAGAACTTATGCTTGAGTCTGCATCCCTTTGTCCCTTGGAGCACTGTTGTGTTCTTCCCAAGCTTTCCTTTTGATAGTGAGCTTGTTATCTGAGTGATGGAGGATTGAGGTGGTGGAGGCCCAAGTGGGGGATTCAGTTTCTCCAGTTCGCAGACGTGCCGTCAGAGGTTGTCACTTGTAATCTCTGATTCATATTAATAGAAATATCTTTTCCTGTCCAGTAATGTGTATTTGAATGAATATTGTATCCATTGGAATATGTCAAATGCTTTTACATTATTGATTATATATGCTAGAATAGATCTAACACCATGATATATAGTATGCTTGTATTGTTTACTTGTTTATGAGGAAGTATTCTATCAATTCAAGCTGAAGATTGGAAAGCTCAACGGGGATCTACTTCAACCGTCCGGAATAAGGTACGAGTTTCGATCCTATAGTGTTAGACATTTTATTTCTATTGCATATTGGGAAAGATTGATTTCTGGAGTCTAGCTGTCTGTTGTGGTATCC
Organism: Pseudotsuga menziesii; assembly: GCA_001517045.1. Classification (NCBI taxonomy): domain Eukaryota; kingdom Viridiplantae; phylum Streptophyta; class Pinopsida; order Pinales; family Pinaceae; genus Pseudotsuga; species Pseudotsuga menziesii. Next base: position 1,102,960 of record LPNX010743069.1, read on the forward strand.
CAAGCCATAGGAATTTCTCTCCGTAACAGAGATGACTGTTAGTGACTTAACAAGAGCGATGCCCAGGATCAACGTGGCGCTGGAAAACAGGCAGACAGATTATCAAACTTCCATGGTGGAAGTAGAAGGTAAGATGAATCAAACACCCATTTCTATCTTAATTGACCCAGGGGCTAGCCTGAGTTATATTTCTCCTAATTTAGTAGAAAAATGGAATTTATCAGCAGAAAATTTTGCAAAGTCATGGTTAGTTCAACTAGCTACTGGAGCAAAAAGAAAAGTGATTAGTTTTGTAAAAGATTGTACTGTAAGTATGGATCAGTTTGAAACCTCTGTGAAGCTAAATGTACTTCCTTTAGGCTCTTATGACATGTTAATTGGTATGGACTGGTTAGAATAGGATAGAGTAGTTTTGAACTTAAAACTTTTACTTGCGTAAATAATGAAGGAGAAATAGTAACCATAACTAGAATTCCTAGGAAAACAGCTATCAGACAAATCTATGCTTTGTAATTAAAGAGAGTTGTTTGGAAGGGTTGTAAAACCTTTGCCATTATTGTAATTAACGAAGAACATATTAATAGTGGAGATAAACTAAAACTAGAAGATATTCCAATCCTAAGGGGGTATTCGGATGTATTCTCGAAAGAAATTATGGGACTGCCTCCAAAAAGGGATTTAGACTTTACTATTGAGTTGGTACCTGGTGCAGTGCCCAGCTCCAAAGCCCCTTATCAGATGAATATATTGGAACTAAATGAATTAAAATCACAGTTAAAGGAACTTATTGATAAAAAGTATATAAGGCCCAACATGTCTCCTTGGGGAGCACCTGTTATTTTCGTTAAAAAGAAGGACGGTACTCTATGCTTATGCATTGACTACCGTCAACTTAATAAAATCATCATTAAGAATAGATACCCGTTGCCCCACATAGATGATCTGTTTGATCAGCTGCATGGAGCAACTGTATTTTCAAAGATTGAATTACGATCTGGTTATCACCAGGTCCGAATCAAAGATGAAGACTTTTTAAAGCATCTTTTAGGACCAGATACGGTCACTATGAGTTTGTTGTCTTCATGTGCTTAATGAATAATGTATTCCATAAGTATCTCGATAAATTCATAGTGGTATTCATTGACGACATTCTAATTTATTCTAAGTCTAAAGAAGAACACGAGGAGCACTTAAAAATTATTTTACAAGAGTTAAGAGAACATCAACTCTATGCTAAATTTAGTAAGTGCAATTTCTTTAAGGATAAAATACAGTACTTGGGCCATTGAGTGACTAATGAAGGGATCTCAGTTGATCCAGAAAAGATAAAAGCAATTGACTAATGGCCAATCCCAAAGGACGTGACTAACATGCGATCATTTATGGGGATTACAGGTTACTATCAAAGATTCATTGAGGGGTTCTCTAGAATCACAAATCCTATAACTTCTTTACAAAATAAAGGGAAGACGTTCGAGTGGAATCAAAAGTGTGAAGAAATTTTTAAAAAGTTAAAAACATTACTAACTACTGCACCAATCTTAAGAATTGTTGATCCTAATAAGGACTTTGTTGTATGCACTGATGCATGCAATGATGGTCTAGGTGGGTTCTTAACTCAAGAAGGACATGTTATTGCATACGAGTCTAGGAAGCTTAAAATTCATGAGAAAAACTACGTAGCCTACGATTTAGAGTTCGATGTCGTCATACATGCTTTGAAGATGTGGCACCATCACTTAATCGAAAGAAAATTTATGTTAATGATAGATAATAAAGGATTAAAATATTTGTTGGATCAACCCAACTTAAACGCAAGGCAAGCTAGGTGGCTAGCTTTCCTTAGCGAGTACGATTTCAAGATCCAACATATTAAGGGAAAAGAAAATAAGGTTTTTGATGCTCTAAGTAGAAATGCAAGACTGAATTTTGTAGCAGCAGTCAGCATTTATAAAACAAATTTAGAAGAACAGTTGGAGGAAGGAGTAAAATTGGATGAAAATTATCAGAAATTACAAGCAAAAGTAACAGAAAATTTAACTGAAATTTTAAGTACAGGGTATAGTCTAAATGAAAAAGGATTAATACTATATAAAAATAGGCTGTATATACCTAATGTACCTAAAATTAAGCTACTTATTTTAAATGAAATTCATAAGACTCCTTACTCAAGACATCGTGGTTATCAGAAGACTATAACCATGTTACGGAAGGATTATTTTTGGGCAAACATGAAGAATGAACTGGAAGAATATATTGCCAAGTGTTTTGAATGTCAACAAGTTAAGACTAAACACCAACATCCATCTAGTTTACTACAGCCATTACCCATCCCTAGCTGGAAATGGGAAATAATCAGTCTTGATTTTATTACAAGTCTACCTAGAAATCAAAATCTGAATGATTCGATAATGGTAGTCGTCGATAAACTTAGTAAAGCAGCTCATTTTATACTTGTAAAGACCACCTACAAGGATGCTAATATTGTTGATATATTCATGAAACAAATATTTCATTTACATGGGATACCAAAAGTTATAATTTCAGACAGAGACCCTAAGTTTACGGGCAATTTCTAGAAGTCATTATTTAAAGGCCTGAATACTACTTTAAATTTCAGTACATATTTTCATCCCCAGACGGATGGACAGACTAAAAGGGTGAATCAAGTGTTGGAAGATATGCTCAGAATGTATGTTAAGCAAAAGGCAGGTAAATGGGAGGATTACTTACACCTAGTGGAGTTTGCTTATAACAATCACTACCAAGCTTCAACATGATACAGTCCATTTGAAATTTTGTACGGCAGAAAGTGCAATACCCCCATCTCACGGAGTAACCCAGTTGATAGGTTAGTACTAGGACCTGAACTACTAAAGGAGATGGAGTTAATTATAAAACAGGTACAAGGTAGCTTAAAAGTTGCACAAGATAGACAAAAAATTCAAGCATATCTTAAATGAACTCAGAAAGAGTTCCAGGTGGGTGAACATGTCTTTATAAAGGTAAGGCCTAAAAAGAGTTCTTTGAAGTTAGGAAGTTGTGCTAAGTTGGCACCCCGATATTGTGGGCCTTTTGAAATATTGTCCAGAATGGGACAGGTGGCATATCAACTGGCTTTACCGCCAAATTTGAAGGTTCATAATGTTTTTCATTTCTCTGTATTAAAAAAATATGTACATGATGCTACTCATGTTATAAATAGGAATGATGTGCAGGTGGAACCCGAAGGATATTTTCTGGTGGAACCGGATTGTATCCTTGAAAGGAGGGAGATCTTGCATCGGAATCGCACCGTTGGGTAGGTTAAGGTGCAATGGAATCACCTTAGTCCAGAAGAAGCCACCTAGGAATTGGAGAGTCATATGCAAGTAGCATATCCAATTTTGTTCTAGGGCAACTCTTAGGACAATGAATAAAATAGCATCGAGGACGATGTTATATTTAAGGGGGTGTGTATGTCACATACCCCAAATTGCAAAAATATTTTATGTTTTAGGAGACATTATGTTTTAATTTTATTATAAAGTTTGTACTTAATGACCAAGTGGGGTCAAGGATAATTGCATTTAATTTTTGAATATTGTATTATTAAATAAATGAAAGATGAGACAACGGCTTAAGGAGGCCGTTAAACGAGGCTTTTGCTGGCCACTTGGTGGAATAGGCTGGGTTGAGAGTAGATTGACACTTGGCAGCATCCTCAAACTACTTCTAGTTGTTGCAGGAGGAAACTTCCCTATTTTTATGGTCATGTTCCCCAAGAAAGTGGAACAAGAGCAGGTGGCTCATTAAGTGAAAACTGACCCAAAAGACCTACGCATGCTAATAAAACTTCCCATTGAATTCAGCTGAGGCTACTCATTCTTGACATGTGAAATTTCTGAGTGAAATTAGTGCACAAGAAATTCGATGGAGGGGACAAGCAAAAGTTTTTGAGTGAAAAGTACTGAAGTTCTGCACTAGTGCAATTGATTTGAGTTGATTTCTTACTGATACAGGCAGAAATATTACTGTTGTTTACTCTGTGGAGTTGCATAGGTTTCTAAACCAGTTCTCTCACCCAGTGCTTTCAACCAGGTGGACCAGTAGACAGACTCTGGGGTCCCAAGATTTGCAGTTCAGCTGTATTCAAGAGTTGTTTAGGAGGAACAAGCTCCTTAAGTTGTTATCTCCTCTGCTACATTGTCAGGTTCTACATGTTCTTTCTAATTTCTCTATGCAAGCTTAGGAATGAAGAAGGAATGAATTTAGGAAATAATATGGTTATGTGTCTACTTCATATGTTATTAGAATTATTTGGAGGAAATATTTTACTGTGAAAAGATAGATGAATTCTAGATTAGATGTGGATTAGAATAAATTATTAGAGTAATTTCAAATTTACTAAAAGATAAAATACCTAATTGTATTTTTCCACACCTTCAAGAAGGTAGTACTCTAGTACAGTAGGTGAGATTAAATTCTGTTGGATAAATCAAATCAAGAACATAGGATTATGTTTATTTACTTTTTACAGATTCTTTATAGGAATGTTCAAAAGTTTCCTTAGTTAGAATGCACCTGTTAGAAAAGTTAAATATGAACTATCCTAAAGGAAGGTCTTTTAAAACTAGTACACAGTTTGTGTAACCGTGTTCTCTTCAACACAGTAATTGATTACTAGCTAGATAAGCTTAGTTATTATAAGTATACTCAGTTATTAAACATTATAAGGACAGAGAAATAACATAAGCAGTAATAGCCAGTAGACAGTAAAAATAAAGTATAGTAATCATTTAGGTTTAGCATAAATATCTAAGCAAATTTCATTAATACTGTAAATAAACATCAAATAATAACCACATTATAGTTAAACAAAAATAATGTAGGGTTTAAAATAAAAATAAAAATACAAACCCTAAATCTAAGGAGAACTATCAACTAGCATTCTTTTACTTTCTCTTCCCATATTAGGGATTTTACAGTTTTTACCCTTCTTCTCTTAAATTAACCCCTTTATTTTATAATTATAATATCCATATTATAAATGCACATAATTAAATAAAAAATTTACACATAAACAGTATTAAAACTATTTATCAAGTATAAACTAAGACAATTTAAGAAAAGACAATTTAAAATTTCCCAATCTAATTACACAGTAGAGCTTAGGTTGTATTAACAAACCCTTCTCTTTTATTTTTTTTCTTAAACAAATCTTTTACTGACAAAGAAGAACTCGAAATTAGTTTTAACACTAATATCCTGAACTTTTTCCTCTTTCTAAATAAAATCGAAATTATGGACTTAAACAACAACAAAATCTCTTCCAAATTCTTTAACCATCTATACGTCAAACATAAGTATATTAACAGTGAAGTATTTTCCATTAATTTAAAACTTAACCAAAACTGAAATTTATCCAACACAGGAAACCCCATTGTCTGCCATCGGCTTCTTTAAAAACCACAGTTCGATGTTGAACACATGATATCCAACACAGTAAAGCCTTAGAGCTTAATCGAAATGTAAGAGATATCAAACCCTATCTTGATATTTTTAATAATCAACTAAACAGAGTTACGACCAAACGGACTTGCAAGTATTTCTTCAAAACATTTAAGTCATGGCCACATAGCCTTTCCAAATAAACAGTGTACATTATAGCCACAACAAATAAGTCGCATCTCAGTGGAACAGTATCACCCTTAACCCCACACATCATCGCAGGAGGAACCTCAGGCAAGAACCGAGGCTTACCAGTTGGTAGAGAAGCATGGAGACTTCCTCCTGAAGCAGTCTATGCTACCCAATCTCTAGTTGCAGCTGTAAAATAACCCACATGTTAAACAAAGAAACGTTGTGATCTTTTTAAACCCTAGTTACAGTAAAGAATTGATAAGATGTTGCCGGCAAAGCGAATAAGTTACTTGGAGAGTTTTACCCTCAACCGCATAATAAGTTTCATTACACAACGAATCGATCCCAATAAAACCCTCTACTCTAGTAGTTTTGGGCAAGAGAAAAACCTAAGTTAAATACCTTGACAAGATTGTTTATGCCAACAACCAAGGCCACGATGGAACCAAACCGAGACCACACTGTTTTTCTAGACAAAGTTGCAATTGGACAACACACGAAGGAAAGCTCTCACAAAGTAAAGCAATAGCAATGAAGGCCTTACACACATAGGAAAGCAATGGTGACAAAGCCCCTCACATGCAGAGGTAAGCCATGGCGACGAAGGCCCTTACACGCAAAGGTAAAACAATGGTAAAGTCACGAGGCCATAAGCCCGCGGCACTCTCCATAGCAGTAAAAAGATAGGGTAAATGGGAAAATTTAGGGTTTTGGAGATCTTTATAGTATGTTTGCCCAAGTCAAAAACCCTAACCATTAACCATTGACCACATGGAGTTCAATATGTATTTGAATTATGGGTTTTGCTTTATAGTTTCAAGAGCCTTGGTGCAGCCTGCAAATAAAAAGATTTTTCATAATCCTTGGTTATAAAATCATTCAAAAATTGATAGATATCTTTATATCATAAGATTCATAGTATAAATTAAAAAGGTATTATAGTTATAATCTTCGTTTAAATAGGATTTATAACTATAGAATGAAAACCATGTAAAAGGGTAGTAATATGTGCAAGGTATTGGTTTTAAAATCGTTCACTAGGTAATGACTTTCCACCCATAAACAAAGCAATATTACATCACTTATAAACTTATCATGGAGTCATTGCATTTACACTTGGTCATTACCTAGGTTTTAATAGAACTTATTGTGCACGAAGCTGATAGTTCCTTATATAATAGTCATTTCTTCAAACCTAAGTTTATGAAATAATCGCCTAGGATTATACCTTGATAGAAGTAACATTGTAAGATAAGATCTAGTTGCAGAACTTATCATTCTCTAGAATGCTTGTAGGTTTGTTTTAATCTAACATCAAAAAGAAATATAAAAAATATATATGATGTATAAGTTATAGTTAAAACTAGGAAGAACATATCTATTGTTATCTTGTGCTTGGATTTCCAAGTACTTAAGAATATAGGTAGATAAATAAGAAAAAATTTCACACACAAAATTAATATCTTAACTTTGAGTAACGACTTAGTAATTCTATATATGGAAAAGATATAGTTCGACAATACCTCATTTTTGCTCAAAGTTGTAAATTAAACATTTATACTAGCATTTATTATGCTAAGTTGAGATGATTAATCTCGATCCTTAATCTAGATTACAAAAACGTCTTACCTATAAAAAGAACCTGTACAAGAAGCATCACTTCACTGCATTAGCTACAGAGCTAAGTAAGCCTCGGACATGAACTGAAGTTCCTTCATGTTTACAAATAGTAAAACAAACTATAGTACAAAGTAAACAAACAGATGTTTCAGCTCATGTTACTTGCGATCATCACCTGCTAAATTAATTTCTAATACTGATATATAAAAGCAAATAATTAAGTATGCAGATACATAATCTAATAAAGGAATTAGTTTTAGATCTAGTTTAAGACCTTAATATGTTAGTTGTTAACGGTTAAATGTCCCTCTTAAGCGACGATTGTAAATATTTATTGTCATAAGAAAAAATTTAAATTTTTATGAATTTTTGGAGTATTACACTTGGCATGATATTCATCCAAATTCGAACAAATGGGTAATGTAACATTATTGTATGGTTATGTGGTGTCAAATATCATATAATGAGCCAAGGAATTCGAATTGGTAAAGGAGGGTAACTCCCATTGAAGAGGAAGATACTAGAAGACAAGGTGTACCACTTGGAAAGAGATTCTATGCACTCTATGGCAACAAATTATGGAAGATTCTATGACAAGTATGACAAATTCAGACCTGATTGTTGACATATGAAAAATATGACATGTCAAGGATATAAATAGCCACCAAGAGGTCGAATTTGGGAGTTAGAGGCAACCATTCAAATTGGGGAAAGAATTGGAGCATGAAGAGGAAGACAAGTGTCATGAGAGTTACTAAACCACTAAGATGAGTTGGAGGAAGCTCATGAAGGGAAATTCGAACTTAGGAGGCCTCATAAAGTTAATAAAAGGATTTCATGAGGAATTAGAATAGCTTTGTATCATTTGTTAATTGGCCTTTGGCATTTCTGGAGAGCGTTTGCTTGTCCATTGCACGGTGAGTGCACACTTACCCTGCTAGTGAACCAATTTCAAGGGAGTTGGATTCCTTTCCAAGTTGGTTGATGGAGAGGCCATGCATACCTCTCATAGGAGTTTAATGAAGGATTTTTATTTTCAGTTTGAATGTCCTAGAGTAGAATTCTCATCTATCTTCCCATTCTCGCATTCCTTCTTCTCCATTCCCCCACACTCACAATTGATGCTGCGCTTGTTGGAGTGATTCTTGCACCTTGCTAAGGATGGTTGATGCCAAAGATTTGATTTATGATTTATGGATCTGTAATATCATATCCATATTCTCTGTAATTTGAAATGTCATAAATACATGTATGAAAGGCTCACATTCCCCATGCTCTTGAATAACTAGTTTTCATTGATTTGGCTTCAATATTGAAGTAGCTTGATATCAAATTTGTATGAGGACATTTATATGAGTTTTATGATGAAGGGGAATCAATATATGATGTATGGATCTGTAATATTATTTCCACATTCTTTTTAATTCGAATTATCAGAGATACATGTATGAAAATCTTGCATACTCATGCCCTTGTATCACTGGTCTTCATAGATTTGGCTTCAATATTGAAGTAATTGTATACCAGATTTGTATGAGGGATATTAAATGAGTCGGATGATGTTGGGAAAGAAATATATGATGTATTAATCTATAATTTAATGACCATATCCTCTGTGGGTCGAAAATAAACTCATGTGTGAAAAGATTGCATTCCCATGCCATTGAATCACTAGTTTCCATGACTTCAGCTTCAATCTTGAAGGAGTCTTGTATCATATTTGTATGAGGGATGTTATCTGATTTTGGAATTTTTGTGACAGCCATATATGATGTTTTACTCTGTAATTTCATGTCCCTATGCTTTGTGGGTCGAAATCCAAGAAATCCATAGGTGAAACTCTTGCAATTCCACTCTACTAATTCACTAGTTTTCATGTATTTGACCCCCATACAGAATGAGTTGTATACCAGAATTGTATGAAGGGATTTCTATGGTGTTTAATACTGTTGGGGAATCCATTGGTATTTTTTATATGGTCCCTATATGTCACATCCTGATTTGAACCTTTAACTCCACCTTTCATATGTCAAAATGGAGCTAGTTATGCTATTTCCCCATAAGCAACTTCACTGAAAGTTACCCTAGAAATGTTGCAGACCATAATCCATTTGAAAAAATTAATAAAAATGATTAAGGAAATTAATTTATGTCTAATACTCATTCCCATACTCTTTTCATAAATCTGGGAGGTTCTTAGTTGATTTGGAGAGCTAGTTTGGCCATCACCCTTGGGGGGATTTGAACACAATTTCCTAGTAATTTTGGTCTTTTGGTCATTAGCCCCAAACAAGTTTGCAGAGGTATAAATACTAATACAAAGTATCCATAAACCACCTTGGGATGTTTAAATACTCACCATACCATCTCCTTTCAAATTCAGGACCATTTGGTGAAAGTTTGAACCCTCTAGAGTCATGACTAGTTAAGCTCGAATTTTGCCCAATTTGTAAATTTCTCCAAAATTCAAAAAAGGGACACTAAATAAATCTAATACTCTGCATATATTATAGGCATTTGAACAAAGCAATGATGAAAAACAAATACCCCTTACCAAGAATTGATGACATGTTTGATCAATTGAGACGATCCAAGGTATTTTCAAAGATATATTTGAGGTCGAGATACCACCAAATTAGAATTAAGAATGAAGATATCAATAAGACAACATTCAGAAAAAGGTATGGAGATTATGAGTTCACAGTGGTACCTTTTGTTTTAACAAAGGCACCAGCAATATTCATGTGTTTAATGAATGGAGTCTTCAGAAAATACTTAGATAAGTTTTTTATTGTATTTTTGGATGGAATCCTTGTCTATTCCAAGATAGAAGAATAACATGAAGAACATCTAAGGTTAGTAATACAAGTGCTTAGAGAACATCAGTTATATGACAAATTAAGTAAGTGTTCTTTCTATCAAGGAAGAATCCACCACCTAGGGAATATGGCATATCTGAAGAAGGTGTTTCGGTATATCCTGAAAATATAAGAGCCATTATGGAATGACCAACACCTAGGAATGTATCAGAAGTATGATCTTTCATGGGATTAGATGGGTACTACCGAAGATTCGTTGAATGATTCTCGAAATTAGCTCATCATATCACACATTTTCAGAAGAAGTATGTAAAGCTCAACTGGACTCCTAAGTGTGAAGATAGTTTTCAAAGGCTTAAGGAAATGCTTACTAGTGCACCTATTCTAAGGATTGTAGATCCTAAAGGAAACTTTGTTGTGTGCACATATGCATGTAAGCAAGGAGTTGGTGGAGTATTGATGTAGGATGGACATGTGATCAATTATGAATCTAGAAAGTTGAAGGAACATGAGCATAACTATGCCACCCATGACATAGAGCTTTTGGCTATCATCCATGCTTTGAAGATGTGGAGACATTATCTAATGGGTAAAAGGTTTGATTTGAGAACTGATCATGATGAGTTAAAATACTTGTTTGAGCAACCTAATTTGAATGCAAGACATAGGAGGTGGATGGAGTTATTATCTGAATATGACTTTGACATCAAGCATATCAAATGTAAGGAAAATAAAGTAATGGATGCACTTAGTACGAAGATACATGTGATGCATGTAGCAACTATCAGCACTAGCACATCATATTTAAAGGATAAGATCATTGAAGCCAGTATTATAGATGAAATTTATCATCAAGTGAAAGAAGGATTGAAACAACAAAAAATTCCACAAAAAATTGATAAGTATAAGTTTAAAGAAAAATGGGATCCTCATGCACAAAGATAGAGTTTATGTGCATGATGTTGGAGATATAAGGAATATAGTTCTGAAGGAAATGCATGATGTTCCTTATGCCGAACATTTAGGTTATCAGAAAACAATAGATGCAGTAAGGAAACAATACTATTGTACATGGATGAAGAATGATGTTGCAGGATATATAGCTAGGCGCATGGAATGTCAAAAAGTTAAAGTTGAGCATCGACACCTAGCATCATTGTTGCAGGCCTTGCCAATAACAGAATAGAAATGGGATGTAGTGACAATGGATTTCATCACCAAGTTACCTAAGAAAATATTGAAAAATGATGCTATCATGGTTGTGGTAGACAAGTTAACTAAGGCAACACACTTCATTCCAGTAAAGACAACTCACAAAGCAACTAACATTGCAGATATTCACATGAAAGAAGTAGCCATATTGCATAGTATTTTGAAGGCTATAGTATCATATAGAGATTCAAAATTTACTTCTAACTTTTGGAAATGATTGTTTGAGGGGTTTGGTACAATTCTAAACATGAGTAAATCATACCGCCTTCAGACAGATATATGGATAGACAGAAAGGGTTAACCAAGTGATTGAAGATATGTTAAGGATTTATGTGATGGATCAATCATCTAAGTGGGAAGACTATTTACACTTGGTGGAATTTGCTTATAATAGTGGATATCATTCATCTTTGAAGATGATTTCTTTCGAGGCCATGTGTGGAAGGAAGTTCAATACTCCCATCAGTTGGGATAACCCAACAAACATAGTCATTGTTGGACCAGAATTATTAAAGGATATGGAGGATGAGATGGTTAAGATAAAGCATAATCTAAAGGTATCTCAAGATAGGCAGAAAAGCTATGCATATCAGAACAGGACCGCCATACATTTTTCAAGTTGGGGATCCAGTGTTTTTGAAAGTTGGACCCAAGAAGAGTTCCTTAAACTTAGTAAATTGCTCCAAGCTAGCTTCCAGATACTATGGACCTTTTGAGGTATTAGCTAAGATATGACATGTTTATTATGAGCTGGCTCTACCCGCTTGCATTATAGTACATAATGTGTTTCATGTGTCTTTATTGAAAAATTATATACCTAATGCTAACCATGTAATTGATTGGAATGTGATCTAAGTAATTAAAGCGATTTTATTTTCTTTATTGATATATATATATACATGTATGAACATGGTATTAATCATGTGATTGAATTAATTATGATCCAGGTGGAACTAGAAGGAGATTTTTCGGTACAACTTGTTGCCATTTTAGGCATCAAGGTCAAGTTACTTCGAAATCAAGAAATTAGGTAAGTAAAGGTCCAATGGACCCATTACAGTCCTGAGGATGTGACTTGGGAGCTGGCGGATTCCATGAGGGAAGCATGCCCTCATCTATTTTGAAATTTTGCAGCATGTATGTAATATGCATCGAGGACGATGCATTGTTTAAAGGGGAGAGGGATGTAATACCCCAATTGTTAAGCCCGAGGATTATTATCATTCATGTGACTTATGTTCTTTTCCATTATGGACTTATGATATTTTATATTATTGTGTACTTATGGTCCTTTTCATGATTAATTTGATTAATGACTTATGATTAATGTTTGATAACGTGAATTTGGAATTTGGCACTATTATTAATGTTAATGTTATTACTAGAATTTGTGTTAGCTTTGAATGTTGTTACTATTGATTAAATAAATAACTGGCTCAGCAAAGGAAACTAAAACAGTATGGGGGACCATGGGTTCCACAAAGTGAGGGGGAGTGGGGACAGCCCTAGTACCTTATAATTGTTATTGGATTAAGTTTGTTAATCCCAATTCATATTTGCACCTTGGTGACATTAAATAATGTTGGTCACCCAAACCTTGTACAACGGACCCTATTCTCAATATTTATGGACTATGGAGTTAATATTTCATATTTTACACACCTAAGTGGGACCCTCTTTCCTAGGGCTCCATCCTTGGGAATATATTCCCTCACATTTATGTGTTTTTGGTCATTTATGAGCCCTTTTCCTAGTTTTTAGGGGATGTAAGCTATTTTCTACTTCCACTCCTGCACTATGCATTGATGATCCTATTTTTGTGTTTCCATGTTATTTGTGACCTTATTGGATGCCTTCTCCCACCTATTTCACCCTCCTTGATGTTTTGTAACCCCCTTTATGCATTAGTGTGCCTCCATGTGCTCTTCATGGCTCCACTCCTTAGTTTTTTGGTAACTCCTCATCGTGGTGCTAATTCGGGAAAGGGAATATTTTTACTAAGCCACCAATCCACTAATTAAAGTTAAGTCTCCATGATGAAGCTTAAACCTTACATCTCTCAAATTGGATTTGATCCCTTTGGGTTAGAGTTGGCCTCCTTGTGCTATAAATTCATATGCCTTCTCCTTGTTGAAGTTAATCTTGAGCTTTATACCATATGACTTGTGTTATCTATCCATGTTGGGAATGTTGGTAGTATTGGGAGTGTATTGAGACTTAGAGTTAGTCTAGTTGTTTTCCATTTGCTTCCATTCTATCACTCTACTAGTCCAAGTCTCACACATGAAGCCAAGAAATGGGAATGGTGAGCTAGTTCATATCCCATAGGAAATGGAGGCAAACATGAAAGTAGTAGTGGAAAGCATTGTGGTTCTCAGAAGAGGTACTTCCGAGAGTTGTTAGACTAAGTGTTCATCTACCTTTGGATCCATGGTCTCATCTCGGGGGTAACCTGTTCAAGCGAGGAAGGCTTGACGGTGTCTACAGTTGGGAGGAAAGTCATCTTGCTGCAGCTAGTTGCCCATATCTTGATATAAGTATTTCACATATGATTTTATTTATGTTTTAACATATTATTATGATGATTATGTACAAATATGGATGAATTGAATTATCTATATGCTTGATTATTGTATGTCATAATTTGGTTATAGGAAGAATGGACTCCGTAGAATTTGAATCTAAGATGATATTCTTTCTCTTCTTCAAAAACTATAGCTATGACTCTACGGTACTGGGAGGGGCGAAACCATATGTTCTGGTTCATCATTATCTATTCAATTTTATGATTTGGGACCTATTCCATTGTGTCTAGAACAATTTTTCCAGTAAGGATCATCTTTTGTTTTGTTGAAAAAGATTTCCAGATGACCAAGATATGTTCGTTTTGGTCCAACAATTTTCCCAGTGCCAAGTTGAGCGCACCAGTTGTTAGATTGGAAATGTTCTATGCATGGATATGCTTCTATTTGCATATATGAATTTTGATAATGTAATCTGAATGTAATATTGATTGATGGCTGGAAGTGGGCATCCATGCAGTCTAAAACATATTAGTGAAAAATGGTTGTGGGGGACAACCATTGGGAGGTGATTTTGTGGGCTGTGATTGCAGCCGGTGCCCTTTGTTTTGCTTTGGTTGTGGTGTGGTTGTAGGTTACAACCTATATATGTTTATTTATGTGTGATTTCCTTAGTTTTTATCTTCACTAAAATCACACATCGAACAACACCACAAACTAATTAAATCTGCAAACAATTAACGACACAACACCTGACAATTATAAACTATGTTTTTAATAATCTTTACAAAGTATACGAATTGAATGTAGGAGCTTAATCACACTATGATTATAGATTCATTATTCATGCATTGAATGAGATTATGAACTTAAATTTATTGTTGATAGAGTTTATTAAGTGTTGATTTTGTTTAACTGAGGGTGACGGATTATTTAATTAAGTAATGCAACCTTAGTAATGTTTATTAAAGTTAGAACTTTAATTAATCATTTAATGGTTAGTTATCCTAACCTTATTTCGTTGTTCTTAAACCGAAATTAGAACCTTTTGCTTTGTTATACAGGTCGGAGACATTGCATCACGATTTAGGAAGGACAAACATCAGAGGTATGACAATGGCAAGTGCTCCTACTGTAAGAAAGGAAACCATACAGAGAAATATTGTATGAAGAAGACAATAGATCATATGACAAAACTCCTTGAGCAACACAATACTGCCTCCCTAAAGGCTCAAGGAAAGCTAACTCTGGAGACAAGACTGAAGATTGTGATGAGTGATGTCATGTATTGAAGGCTAGTTGTTCAAAATCACATGCCTTCCTCATTGATTCAAGAGCCTCCAATCATATGGTTGCATCCAAAGAATCATTCTCTTCATTACAACTTATTGATGGTCTGAGTATTCACATGGGTGATGCCACTCAAATTCGAGATGAAGGAAGGGGTTCAATCAAGTTAAAACACGGAGTATTAAAAAATGTACTTTATGTTCCCTCCTTAGATGCAAATTTGTTATCTGTATACTAGATGACACATACAAGCCCACCAAAGTGAGTTGGATTTGGTCTTGAATCAGTGGAGATCTCAGATATTTACAGGGACGATTATAGTGAAAGGTGTTGCAAACCATGCCTCCAAGGCATATGAATTCTCGCACTTACTTCCATACTTAGATCCAGTGCAATCTCAGCTTAGTATTTGAAAGGGAAGGTAAAACCATGCTACCTAAACCCTTTTGCATATGATAATGTTTCCATTAATGTGTCGGATTCAGAATCTGAAGCAGAGCATAAAGTTGAATCTGTTTATAAAATTGAAGATTAAATTCACAGTGATCCAGATCCAAATCCAATCCCTACTCCCAATCCTAGGCCGAAGTGGGCTCAAAAGGTTATTGAGGAAACTGGGAACATGACTCGAGAGCCATCTAACATGAGGAGAACAAGATCCTAGTTTCAAAAACAAATCCTTGCGCTATGTCAAGCAAATTTACTTGTTTAAGAGAGGTGCACCAAGCTCCTAGAGAGATGCTACATGATGGTAAGGTTTGATCAACAATTCTGCTCACTGAAGAACAAATTGGATTAAGTAACTCTTCCTCTAGAAAGAAGAGACAAAGGAAACATCCCTTCTCCTATCTATCATCAGATTGGAAGAAAATGGAAAAGTTCATATGCACAACCCGAAGAAACCAGTGCACACAAGAACCACCACTCTGCATTATTGCTCCACAGAGATGTAGATTGCAGAAACATTTTCACAAGTTTTTCCCAAGAATAATTTTTTTCTCATAGCATGAAATTTTGTTCCTGGTTTTCCTGCTTATTTTGAGGGGGGGGTTCCCATGAGGTTTTCCCCATTTCCTCGTTTTTGTTACGTGGTTATTAATTTTTACATTTAGATTGTATGGGTGACCTTTGGTCTTAGTTGTCAGGGCCCAGGTTGTCCAAAGTCAAGATTAAGGGGGGTGTTGGGATTATTATTAATCCTCCCTTTGACCACGTAGTCTATTTGTCCATTTTTCTAGCTTAGGAGGTCTTCACCACTCCACCAGTGCATGGGGGAGACACCTAGGGGACATCTGCCACTTATTGCACCCGATTACACGAGTTTAGGTGCCCCAGGGACCAATCCCTATAATTTAGGAATCCACTCTGGTGCCACCAGCAGTCTCTAGTAGTTGACTCTAGTACATATTCAATTAAGTCCAGTTATGCTCTGATTCCCATCAGCTAGCTCACTCTCAATCATCCTAGTGCCAGTTTCCATGATGCAGGGGAAGTAGGGCGCATTTGTTCACCTACCCTCATGAGTTAACTAGTTGTGAACTGTTTTAGTGATTCGGAGTTGCATTAGTGAGCTCTAGTGGCAATTTTCCTACACTGAGTTAGCTTCAGATTCAATCCAGATTTATAGATTCGAATCCTATCTTATGTATTCGAATTCTCCTATATGTATTACCATTGTATTACTTAATTATATACTGATTAATGGATTATAATTAATTACTCCAATTATTGGTCTCATGGGTGTTTTTTTATCTTCCATGAATTATTCATATGAGTGTATCAATTGATTCTCTCTCTCTCTCTCTCTCTCTCTCTTCTGCGATTCTCCATTTGAATCCTATAGGCTGATGATCCTATGCTTCATTGAATTTTACAATTAGATCTTAGTTCTATAATCTTTGCTCCAGCACTAACCTCTCTAATCTTCTAACTCCTCAAAACTATGGCAAGCTAGGGTCACTCCTCTTTAAGCCTTTTTAGCATAGGAATAATATTTTATAACAAAGTCATCAAATAATTTATGTATTGTCTTTTTTCAAAGGTTCGGTAAACCAAGTTTGATGTTAATGGACATTAAAAACTATTATCATTATCATTATAAGCTAATTAAATTTTTGCAAATTATCTAAATATTGTTAAAATGTAAGCTGGTGTATTGTTAATGGTTTTTTAAATGTAATTATGTGAAATGTTTTAATGATATTTTATGAAACATTTTATACAAAGAACAATGTAGCTACTATGTTTTGGGAAAGAAAACTAAAATTAAGCTTCACGTTAAAGAAAGTGCCAAATTGAAGCATGAAAAAGGACAATTCCAAACAAGAAGTCCTTTATCACCAATCAATTTTAGGTTACGTGACAATAATGCAAAAAGAAGTCCTTTATCACCAATCAATTTTAGGTTACGTGACAATAATGCAAACCATTTAAGTATTTTATATATCACTTTAAAAATAATGTTAGAATGTCACTTTTGTAGTGGGACATATTGTTGATGTGTGAAATGTATTTTAGTGATATTTTAGGCTCTAGAAAAAAAAGGTCAAAGCAACCTCAATAGGTAGTATATATAAATGGAAATTAATTTTTATTTTATTTTATTTTGTAAAATGTTATATGTGTGAAATGTTTTTAAATGATACTTTATGCTTACATTTAATAGTACATTAGTCAAAGCAATAAGAGGAGGTCTTGTATAATAATGGTTTTTTTTAAATATTAGATGTGTAGTCTAAAAAATTGATGATTTTGATTAGAATTGATGGATTTTTTCATTTGAAAAAATTTAGTCTAGATTATACTTGTCAAGTTTTAGAATTTTGGGTGTTCCAAAAGACTCTAAGGGTACTGAATCATTTTTTACCATCAAAATTATGATTCAAATACAATTAAATTCCAATTTTGCAAAATAAAAAACACTAGATTCGTGCAAAAATAATAGACATCTCATTAAATATATTTAGATTACATTATTAATATAAATTTATATTAAATTTAATTTTATAATTTATTAGAAAGATTAAATTTGTTAAGTGGACTTTTTTAAAATAAAAAATATATATATAAAAAAAGTTTGTATTTAAATAGATTTAATTTATTTTAATATTTAATAAAGATTACTACTAACTTTATATAAAGTATTAGCATTATTTAATAATATTTGTTTTTACAAAATGATGACCAAATTTGTGCCCATTTATCTAACTTCTTTCCCTTATTATAAAATTGAATGAAAACTCTTAAAAGCCACCTAATTACTTTCACCAATTCTCCTTGCATGTAAATTCGAGACCAACATGATAATTTCAACTTAAATTGTCTACATCATAGAAAGATTTACATTGAAATATTTTAATTAAGAAAAACACTAAAATTGAATTTCGGTTGCTTGTGTAGCTTAGGAGGACCGTGCTCACGAGAAGGATCATCATTATACGTATTTTATTTATTTAATATTTTATAATTTTGTAAAAAAAATATATATCAACTTTAAGTACAGCAAAGAAGAATTAGATATCTCTTTCATATTGGAATATAGAAAGTATTTCATACAATAATTCTAATAAAATTTTATCACTTAGTCATTTTTTTTCGAGAGGACGTGATCTATGGGTTGGTGCTATCATTTAAGCGGGGATCTAAGTCTCATGAACATAATAATAATAAAAATGCATTGAACATATAAGATTTACAGATGCATGATGCAATCTATAGCGGAAGCAAACACATTTCATTCAACACATTAATCATGTTCGTCATAATTCATTAAACAAATACAGTTGCGGAGGTAAATACACAAGAAATACTATCTTGAGAAGAAGCTTGTCCCGCAACAAGCTATGTCGCTGCAATGTTCCACCCAACCATAGGCCAGTGTGCTCATCAATCTCTCAGCAGCACTACCACCCTCGAGTTGGGCATGATTCCCACAAGGAATAAGGGAACTACATCAAGCTCACACATAGCCAAAGACTTATCAAAATTCAGCTAAGCCAAAACCACATTTGGGTTTATCATGCTGCTAAGGAGGTGGAAGGTTGAATTGCTAAGTTAGTGAGCTCAACCACAGAGCTATGGACACCTACACAAGATCTGGCGTGGATTTCCCAACACCTACACACCCAACACAAGGAAGCATCCCCTTCTCTGTTACACAGTCCATATGGCTATGCCTTCCCCCTTTCGGTGCTCTTCAGGATGTGCAAGAAAGAATAACCAGGCCCTCTTGATCTCTTTGTGTGGTTACTTTCTACACTAGGTTTATCAAGCTAATTCTTCCCTCTTCCACTTCAAACCAGTTGAGACCAAAACACAGGATGCACTAATAGCAAGATGTAAGTTCTGGGTTTGAGGAAAAAACATTTTGCATCCAAAAACGGATTAGTAAAATGGGGAAATCGACCCATGGGTGAGAAATTCGAATTCAACAACAATTCTGGGCATTGCAGCATAAAAAACGACTGCTATGAACCCCAAAATCGTGTACCCCTGCTGGCCATTCACTTAGCAACCCAAAAACGGATTTCTTGGGCATGGAAAATGAGGAAAACAACTGAGAACGTGAAGGATAAAAACACAGGAAGGTTCAACTGTGTGAGAGCCCAACGTGAATGGAGGATGGAGGAGGGAAAACGTCTAGGAGCTCCCAAAAACGCACGAGGAAGAGAGGACGTGAATGCATAATGGGTGACTAATGAATTTTTGGGTTCTTCCTTGCCCATTAAGCCAAAACACGTTTTTCCAAAAATTGGTGCTCTGCCCAATTCGAATTTTGACCTACATACATTTCCCATCCCAAGGAAATAACTTCCTCAACCAATTTCTGTCAATAATACATGATTGGGTGAATAAGACAAGAAAAGTAGTAGACAGCTTGATGGGTTTTCCCTTTGATATTTGGCTTTTCCCCATTGGCTCAAGGGTTTGAAATATCCCCTCCTATTCCTTAGGAAATCATGCCCCCGTCTCTTTAATGTTGCATTGACATAGCTGGTTGTGGGTATTTTAATTAAATTGCATATTTACATGATGTCCAAAATTATAATGTGCCTGGCTAGCACGAAAATAACATCAGCATCAATTTTAATTGTAGAAACATAAAACGCTAAATCGATGGTGGGGCTTTTGCCTTTAACTCCACACCATGATTAATTACAATATATACATCCTATACTTTTTTTAATGCAAACGGGGTCAAAACCGAGGTGTTACATCACTATTTTTGTTAGGAGTAGCCTAAACATTAGATGATTTGGATCTTTTTTATTAATATTATCATTATGTCATCTTAATTGAGTATACAATCTTTGATTATGTTGCAAATTTTTATTGTTAAAATTGCAATTTTGAATGCATTAATAAATTCAACACCCTAAAAAATCTCTATTAAACTTAAATTATGCAATCTTAACAACTAATATTTACATGCAACTCTTATTAAATCTTAATTGAATTTCCAACAAAAATTATCCAAAAATACAATCACAAATTTCTAAATCAAATCATGTATAGACTATTAATTTTTTATAATAACACTTTCTTTTTCTTTTTTTTATTGGAATAAGAAACTCATTTCCCCTCAAATCCTCTTATTCCATTATCATAATCTTATTTATAATTTTTGATTTCATATATAATTATTATTTTTATTTATAATGATTAAGAACGAATTTCAAAATTTAAAATTAATATATAACATTTATATATCCAAAACCTATCACTTAAAAGATATCCAATTTTTAGGTATCAAAAGATATATTTTTTTTCTCTCCTTAATCCCTCTTTCTTACTCGTCTATATCATAACAACTATCACATGCTACCCACCATGTTTCTAATTTACGAGGCTCCTCTTTTCCCACTTGTTTTTGTAATTCCATTATTATTCTCACCCCTTTTAAACATTATTATTCTTAACATCTCCTGACTCTATGTTTCTAATTAAAATAACTTTTTTTTGCTTGTTTTTTGTTTTCTTTTTTTATACGTAAAAGTGTTGGGCCTTGAACTTACTTTTTGTGTTAAAGCCTTGCCAAAATTAAAGATAAATCTGCTAAGTTACATACTTCCACCAAAATTGAACATAAATTTACTAAATTACATACTTCCAAACTAACTCGTAGAGTTCCTATCAAAACAAACGACATTCTTGTTTACTGTATGCTATTGTAATAGGTTTCCTAAAAGATCCCCTTTATGTGGTGGACCCTCCATGATTATTCATTTTCGCCAAACTTACAAGTTGGATCATGACATGCTCTATTCGGCGTATATGAGCTTTAGGAAATAATTGACCAAGAACTAAGCAAATTGCAATACAAAAAACTAAAGAGAGAAATATTTGCTTTTATATTCTATGGTCCATGCTATTAAAATTAAAATATGACTAGGACCATCATTTTATCGTATTTTTAAATAGTTTATACTTTTTCTCTACCTGTCAACGTCAACGCGAGAGGTCTTGTTTGTTCCCATATGTGTTTTCTTGACACACAAATCGACCTCGGATTCCCGCGGTCGTTGGCTTCTCGCCAACAAAGTTTTCTGTAAGTAATAATAAAAAAACACTTTAAAAATACGAGACCGCTTTTTCCGTTCAAAGAATCTTAAAAGTGGAAATCAGTGGTCCTTATTTCCAGCCTGTAATTTTCCACGTGGACAGTAAAATCGTTTTGCGAGGCTCCATTGGAGTAAATCGTATCCCCGTCAATTGACGGCAGGACGCTAACGGCCAATTTTCGTTTCTTGACAGAACGTCAGAAGTAATTCTGGAGTCTTCTAGAGATGTGTACAGCAAGTGTGAGAGAGAAAAACACATTTGCCGTTTTGTGCAATGGACTAACGGTTACTGTTGTGGGATATTCCGTTTCCATTGGGCGGTCAGTCTTATTGGAATTTGGTACATGTCAGAAGGCCGACAACATTAACTGTGCAACGCAGAAGACAGCTATTAATTTGGGCGTTTTATAAGTGAAAGCGCGAAGCAGGCAATGTACTGTCAGCAACTTCGGCTTGCCATCCTCTTTCTCCATGTGCTCTGCTGATCAGGTCAGACGGTAAGGCATTTTTCCAACAACTATGGTCCACGTGTTGCAACCAGGTTTGAGCCAGGTTGGATTTTTTTTTAAGGGTACAAACAGTTTGGAGCTTTTATCTGGCAGTTAATGTATTTATAGTTACATTCATAGATGTTTTTATTAAAGATTTGGGGTGGATTATAGTTTATGCTTTTTCATCAGCCAACAATACTCTGCATGTAGCAGAGTATTTAATGCGACGGCTGTCGCATTGTCTACCGTCGGATCCGTTCCAAAGAGCGATCCGACGGTGGACAGTGCGACCCACCGCTGTCGCATTAAATACTCTGCTGCATGCAGAGTATTGCTCGCCTTTTTCATCTAAGGAGGATGAGACAAGTGTACTGTCAAGATTGATTGTATAACAGTATTTCAAAATTCAAAATAAACAATTACAAATAAAAGATAACTAATATCTAACTAATAAATGATAGCTGGAGCATGGTAGCAATGCACCCATAATTCATAATTAATGAATAGATAACCAATAATTCATGGCAGATAACTAAAGAATGCCAAATAAATATATATATTATGAAGAATAAACAAATATTTTTTATTTTATAACTATTTATAATTATTTCATTCTTTTGAACTTGATCCAATCAACCAACCACAAACTATGTAGATGTGTTAGTAAATATAAAATATTATGGTATTGTAAGATTTTAATTTTGGAATAAACTTTTTATTTAATTGAAAAATAGTTATATTATTATGTTTTATTAATTAAAATTTATGTTTTATTGAAAAAATGGATTCAGTATCTTAACTGTCACACTCAAACTATGTGATCATCATTTAATTATGTAACGATCAAATTTTAGGAAAAATAATAACAATAAAAGACAGAATCATCCAATCTTTAATTTTTAAACTAAAACAATGCTATATAAATTGAGATTACATAATTCGATTTGAAGTCCTGTGCATATTGTTTATCATCTTTTCTTACTCGATATATTTTTTTACATCATTTATATATTATAATCTAGCTACCTAGTTAGGTGAACTAACCTTATGGTCAAAAGATTATTTAAAGAAAAAAATCAATTTGTTTGAAAAGAAGATTTGAGTTCCATGTGATCCAAGTTTTATCATGGGTTTTAATCAAAATGAATTGCATAAAATTAAAATTTATGGTTTTTCATAGTAAGTTAAAATTTTATTTTTTATTTTTAATATGTAAAGAATTTTTTTATGTGTATAAAGGATGTATTTCATTTTTATAAAATAATTAATTTTAATATTTACAAATAATTAAATTTAATCGAAGATGATTAAAATTTATTTTTTATTTTTAATATATATTTTTTAATTTTTGAGTATAAAAATATATATTTCATTTTTATAAAAACAATTAATTTTAATATTTAAAATTAATTAAATCCATTTTTTAAAACTTAAAAAAGAAGACCTAGAAAAACTATTTTTTTCACACCCTAATAAAACAATTTGTTATTGCATGACCAACGTCCAACGAGTCCATACAAAAAGGTAAAAAACTATCCAAAATCTCAACCCATTAAAACATACCAAAAAGCGGAAAATGATATTCATATGATAGGCATTTTACTACGATAATGCTTGTAAACAACCTAAACTTCATCAAAAGATACTCAGAAAACAAGAGGTAAAAAGCCCTCTATTTCTGAATTCCTCAAAAAAAAATCTTACCATCCACAATCTTAGATATCATGTCTGCTTCAACACTATATTCTCAGTAGATACGCTGAAATGTAACATTTGAAAATTTTGAAATAACATCCTCACTCTAACCAACCAAAGATCCAATAGTAAAGAGGGTAAAGAAGAGACTCCTCTTGCCCATTCAATTATTGACTTAAAGTCCTTGGCTAAAATGCATTCTGCTTCTTTTTATAAACCAAAGAAAGAAATCTCCATAAAATAAGCAAATCTCAATATAATGCAATCCATTTCTTTTTACAAATAAAAAAATGAGTTGTCTAACTAGGGGACGATTTTGACTTTCTGGCTTATTTTTCGTCAGAATTTGGTGAATTTAACTCACAAAATATTGTAATTTTTGTTATTTGTTGAGCAAATTTAAGTGCAAAAATAAAACCCCATAGAAAAAAATAAAACCAACCAAAAATAGATGGAAAATAGTCCCCTGATTAGACAACTCGATCAAAAAACAGTCTCCATAAAGCAAGCCGTGCTTCTTTTTAAAAATTAAAAAAAAAGTCCCATAAAACTTCCTCCCTGTTAAGAATCAAAGAAATCCCCATAAAACAAGTAATTTCGCCCTATGCCATCAGCAACTCCCATCCAAAAGTGACTCATATAAATCCTACTAAGCTGTCGTGCTGAAATTGACGTACAATAGCTTTACTAACATTGAAACTACGCACGTTTCACTGAATTATCTGTATAGAGGTCATTATGGAGTGGGAATAATTCCATCCTTCACTTTTACCAAATGCCATGTAATGAGTTGTTACTTGCAAAGAAAACCTAAGCCAAAAAAAATATTTCCCATCATTTTCAAATGTGCAAATAAACCATTGCAAAATGTGAACGGAGAATTGAAGTTTATATAATAAAAAAATCATCTTTGATTTTTTTTTAACTTTCTTTTTAAGTTAAATAGGTTGATTTTTTATTTATTTATTTAAAATTGGAATGAATTAAAAGTATCAAACCCATTTTTATATTAGTTTTACTTACTCACTTCACTTTAAGTTTTATTTAAATATGTTAAAGGGAAAAAATCATAATCATATAATTTTATGTTTAGTTTTTGTAATTTAAGATTAAATATTTATGTTATTTTTTCTTATTTCTTTAATACATTGAATTGAATTAAAGTTAGTTGTTACTACAAAATTAGGTCTAGCAATTAATTTGTGATAAACTCTTCCTTGAGAATATATCCAGTTTTTCTAATAAACTTTATATGAGAATCTAAATTTATTAATTTGTGATAAACTCTTCTTTGAGAATATATCCAGTTTTTCTAATAAACTTTATAGGAGAATCCAAATTTATTTGGAAGAGCAAATTATGTTTGTTGAGGACATGAGATATAAAGTTGATTTTCTTTTAAAGATTATTTGTGGCCATGTGTTGAATTTATAAGAAAATTTAATTACATATGATTTAGTTGCTAAGTAATACAAATGAGTGTAGCTTTAAGGTGTTTGAACCATAAGAAAGTATTCATGTAACCATTGTGCCATACCAACCCCTTGCTCCCTATGTTGATAGAGAAGTACCCACTTCATCATAACTCAAAATTTCTCAATTCAATTTTTCACTACTCACTCAATCTTGAATTGGGGCTTTTACTTGACTTCTATTGTGTAAAATTTAAAAATATGCATGAACATAAACCTAAATGTACCTGTAGCATCCATCTAATTCATATATATAGATGAACATAAACCTAAATGTACCTGTAGCATCCATCTATATATATGAATTAGATGGATGCTACACGTACATTTAGGTTTATGTTCATGCATATTTTTAAATTTTACATAATAGAAGTCAAGTAAAAGCCCCAATTCAAGATTGAGTGAGTAGTGAAAAATTGAATTGAGAAATTTATATATATATATGATATGCGACTTCACTATATAGATACATAATTATGGAAGTAAATTTAAAACAATGGATTAAATAATAATGGATCATGCCCACATTCATTTTCAAGAAGATTCATAAACCATTTATGCATATAATTCATAATTGAATCAAAATGCAATGAGCAACACACAACAATACTAAGCCAAAGATCAATGTTTATCTTAAATCATAATTTTGTCAAAGAAATCCATTATGTATGGGCAATTCACTAGCGCGCAATGATAGTCATTTGCTAAGGATGCCACCCCCATGTTGAGGTATGAAGCCTCTAGGGTGAAGAATGACCTAAATAATTTTTACTCACTCATCCCATCCCACCATGCTTATGACTTTTAGAAATCTAAATGTCGGCCATGAATTCTATTTAGTATGATTCATCCAAATACCTCAACCAACATTAAATCAATCCATGGATCTTTTCCTTTTAGCCATCACAACGCAAGCTCAAGAGTTATCTTCGTGTGTATTCACTCTATTAAGATATCAATCCTAACAAGTACAACATTTAAGAAGATTAGAAGTATAAACCACCAAATTGCCCTTTGTGATACCTAAAATATCACCATGTTACTTAAATGTGATCATTATTCAATGCATACATGGAGGATAATAAATTTATATTTTTTCCCTACTTCCTCACTCTCCACAACCATAAATTTCTTACCAAACAAGTTTTTTTTTGTAAGTTGCAAAGATCTATTATAATATAGAGGCAAAAAATACATAATTCATCTTGGCCAATTGAGATCTTAGGAGGTGAAGCCACCCCCTGAAGGTGAAGCCACCCCCTGAGCCTCTCAAAAACAGGTCGTCTGAGAGAACCAACGTCTAAGATGTTTATGACTAAAATTAGAGGCCTAGAGCCCAGATTGAGACATAATTACAGTATTCCAAAATAAAGCAAACATACTCATATGCTTGAGCCTAGACATAGTTTTCAGTAGCAGACATGAAAATAGACATAGTTGCAGAGTTCATAATTGAAAACAGATAATTGACATTATTTCCTTAACCAAAAAACATGGGACGAGGGGTCTTGCTGCTGCTAGGAGACACAAACATTAAACTGGAGGAATTTCTTCAGTGATGGGGCAAGCCCATCTTTCTTCCTGCGCCTGGGTAGGCGAGTTGGTGGCGGCTTCCAGAGCCAGAGAAGGCGAATGTTGCTGCTGCTCAGACTGTTGGGCTGACATTTCCTTCAGGCGCTTGAAAAGTGGCTCGACCGTTGAGGGGATGGGAAAAGGCTTAGCGTGAAGGACCGCGGTTGAGCAACCGGTCGCACTTCCGTTGCCACCATGACTGGTAAGAACCAGACCTCTCGATGCACTCCCGCTGCCATCGCCACCCTGTTCATGACCACCAACCTCCAGTCCCCCAGCCCAGAGATTCCTGTCGTGCCCTTCCAAGCAAATGAGTTCTCCATGGCCGTGAGCTGAGCTTCTATCTCAATAATTCTAGTTTTCATGGTTTGGACTGCGACCCATGCATCAGACCAGTTGTTGAGCATGTCCTCAGCTAGGTTATAGAGCATATTCTTCATGACATAATAATGATTGATCTGGATGCCATCCTTGTCGATCGAAAGCTTCTGGTTGAGGACACGGTTCTCCCATGCTTCCACTAAAACACAGACACGAGGAGAGATATGAGGTTCATAATCCGTCGGGACCTGAAAACTGCAGCCACGTTGGGATTTACCTCTACCAGAGCTAGTTCTCCTCGGCGTTCCTCTCTGTCGTGACATGGAGACCAACTTGAGCTGGGCTTGCCTAAAATCAACGAGATGGGGGGTTCTCCTTCCTGCAATACGCTGAGAGAACCCAGACACAAAGACGTAGAGAACCTCCAGATGCGCAGCGAGCCAAGCAGTGCTCCGAGACGGACCAAGATAAATCACGATGGCGCTCAAAACCATATTCCTGTCAGTCATGGTACCTGTGCGCAATGAATTTCATTGCAGGGCCATGAAATCTACGATGAGGACAGACCTTCGCTAGCCCGAGTCGCATGAGTCGAAGTGACAATCAGAGTGTCTCCCATGCGTGAAGGACTTAGAATGTTCTGGAGGGTCAAGTTGTCACGATAGATATCAATGATGGACTCGTGCTGATCGCCATGTGTTCACTGCGAGGACCGGGGGGAGGCGCAATGACGGTCGCTAGAATTATCATCCGCAGTCAAGATTCTTACCAAACTAGCTAATAAATAATCTGATTTACTATAAAATAATAAAAACTCATAAGTTCAGGAATCCTAAGTGTAGGTTGAAAGATAGTCATAGAATTCAAATTGTAAAAAGAATAAAAACTATTTTCGAATACAAAAAGTTTTATACATTGAGGTCTCCTCTTTAAACGTACATAATAAAACCTCTCAAATATATCTACTTTACAATGTTATCACTATCAAGTTATCAACATATCGTATCAACTTTAAAAAGTTCAATTCACTTAGAAAAAAACACTCAATCTTTACTTCAAATATAATAAAATGCCATTCTTCATTGAGAAAGGAAATTACCATGTAAGTGGCATTCCAAAGAGAGCGTCAAATCAAATATAGCTTTTGTCACCCTTAATCCTATTCATATCCCAACAGGCCAACCATGGCCAGCTTGCACTTGACTATAATAAGAATCTCCCTTTAGACCATAAATGCTACACAACTGTTACATTATAGGAAATTATATCGCTGTCTCAATTTAAATAATGAGTTTCATATTTTAATATATATATAATCAACTTTAACTTTTTAAGAGGGTAAAGGGTTGATCAATAAAAATGGTAAAGTAAATTAAATTGTTTTTAATTGAATTTTTAAAATTAATAAAACATATTAAAAAATTTAATTCAATAAAAAATTTCATCATAAATTTAGGTTATGTATAATAATAGCACATTTACATAGTTTGTGGCTAAAACATAGGTATAAAAATCAAATGGTTGAAAGATAGTTATGGAATGGAGGATAGTTTGGAAATGTTTTTTTATTCGTGGTATTCTTCTAGTTAAACTCGTTTAATTGTGAGTTATGGATGCTTAGCAACATGTTATCATAGACATTCTTAGTGTTATCCATTTATCAACTACCAATTATTTATTATATATATATATATATATATATATATATATATATATATATTTTAATTTTGATCTCACATCTTTATAGTTATCTGACATGAAGTGTTAGTTATCCATGCATTGCTATATTTTAAATTTTTATCTCACATATTTCTAGTTATCTGACATGAAGTGTTAGTTATCCATGCATTGCTATCCCTTAACGCAGTAAGCTAAACTCTAGACCATTTGCACCTAAAATCCGACCAAAATTTGGCGGAAAAATGTTCATAATAATAGTTTTCAGTGATTGGAATTGCATAATCTAGGTGCCCTAAGGGTAATAGAGGGTCCTGAATCCATTTCTGCAATAAAAATTGCAATTTTAACACTGAAAATCTCATTTTCAAGAAGAAATAGTGTTGCTGGATTTAGGCTAAACTTGTTTGAAAATATGCAAATGGTCTAGAGATTAGCCAACTCCTCCCTTATCCATTCATTAGTAAGCTATTAGTTATTATATTATATTTAATTATTTATTTCGAATTTTGAATAACTGTCATTAAATCAATCTCGACAATACACTTGTCTCATTGTTGTCCATAAATACAAACTTTATCGATGTAATCCACCCCAAATATATCAATACAAACCTTCTCAAATAAAAAGTCTATCCCTATAATTGAAATTTAAAAATAAACAAAAATATATCATTAAAGACCTTTACATGGACAAATACATAAACTCAAACTGTGACGAAATTGAGATTATCCATTCCAATTCCAAATGCGTATTTAAATTGTTATCCTCATAATACGCAGGGGATTGTGGGCATCTAATGCTGAAACTCTGAATGATCTTGATTCGCCAATATCATGTGTGGACTTTACATATGATTATGTCTGATGTCTACATTTTTTTAAAATTTGCTGTCGAGATTGTCTTTTGAAATGGGAGAGAGCTACAGCATCTCTCAGATGCTTTCTCCTGCCATATTTATCTTTTTGTCATCGTCAATGCCAGGTGCCGCCTGGGAAGCACGCATCTTGTGCATGTGTTAATAGTATATAATAAATGCTTTGTCCGTGTTGATGGAGGGACGGGCATCATTGCCTTTATCAACATTATTATTATTATTAATAATTTAATTCCATTCCGTGTAGCGTATAGTATATTTGGGTCAAACTCCCCTGTTTCCTCCTTCCTTCTCTGGCTTCTAGCCATATTTTTAGACCCATCTCCTCAGCTGCTCCTCTTGCCCACTTCCTTTCAGGCCTCCACAACAATCAGTGTTTGAAATTAAGGCAGGAGGAAGTGGGGACTTTTGCAGAGCTCTGCTTATACACAATTTTATGCTTTGCAGAGCTTTGAAATTGGGGTTTTTCAGCGCTTTTGGATATTTCCATCAAGTTTGGTGGAGCCGTCAGATCTAGGTTGTCAAAACTCAGCAAGAAAAGATTTGGGTCTGTGCGATCTGTGTATGAAGATAACCCAAGAAACCCATCTGAGGTTTCTTCGCCATTAGAGCTCGGATAGCTTTTTCTCTTTTTCAGAAATTCCAGCAGCAATCCGTGTTGAACAGGGCCAGTATTAATACCAGTGCAAAGAATCCTGTGCAGGTACCCACTAGGTTTATTTTTATTTTACAAATACTGTTTTAGTATGAAGATTCTATCAAAAGAATAATTATATTTCTCTAGATAAACCAGACCTTGAACTTGACGAGTTGTCATGCCCGGATCTCTATTATATTCATACTTTGTACTGAATTTCTCATCTGGCTGAGTCAAAAAAATAATTTCAGGTCTTTAAACTTACGCTGGATTTTGGCCCAAGAAGACTTTATTGTTTGATATTCAAGTTATATACCTGTTCCTGTAGAGCAGTTGTGGACAAGATAATATCTAACTAACTTTGGTGGGTCTTCACACAGATTTGAATTGGGATTTGAAGACAACAACGAAATGAAGGAAATGGGCAGGCTCAGGGCTGCATTCATGAGAGAAAAATCTGAGGAGGAAGTTGTCATCTGCCCGAAGCCGCGAAGGCTTGGCTTGGTGAATCACCCACCCCCAGAACTTGCAAAACCCTTGAGATGGCAACGCAGGTGAGTTTTAGCTTGCGTCTCATTATTCTGTTTGGGAGCAGGTTTCTTGATCACCAGTCTTAACCCAAGCAATTTTTTCCCCTTATCTACACAAGTCTTTACACATGCCACTTAATCAACCCTTTTCTTCAATGTTGCATATGCTTCTCCTGCCATGATTGGTTTATTTTATTATTCTTCCGACTCTTTCAGGTTGATCTCCTTTGCATTTCTTTTTTCGGTCTATGCTGTGAAAATCTGAAACTAGCATACATCCATCTAGAGGGATATAAAATGCTTCAGGTGCAAGCTTCAAACATTTTGCACCCCTCATCCATCTAGAGGGATATAAAATACTTCAGGTGCAAGCTTCAAACATTTTGCACCCCTCAGTCAATACTGTTTACTATTTTAGTCTTGTGCCTTGCCTTTCTTCTTTGATCCCTCTTGAAGTGCAATAGATCGATCTAAAATCCTGGATATATATATAAAACACCTAGAGGGGACATAAAAGACTCCAGATTGCCTTTCTTCTTTGATCACTCATAGAGGTTTGCATCTTGCCTTTCTTGTGGATCCCTCTTTAAGTGCAATAGATCCAAGTTTATGGATCTATTGTTTTTTTATCTGTAATGGTTGTTTAAATCTGGTAAGTTATATATACCTCAGCCTTTTTGTTGTTTAAAGACACTAATATATTATTTTGTTGTAATCATTGCAAGGTATATACCTTGCCTGATTTTGGTCTCTCTTAGATCAAAGTCTAAGAAGGATATGTGCCAATCGTTTAAAATTTTTATTAGATCAAAGTCTAGGATGGATCTCTTGCAGGATATTTATAATTGTTAATTAAACCTTTTAATAATACAATCAATAATATCTCAAAGCTTTAATTTTATTTTTAAATAAAATGTAATTAAAAAAAAGGGTCGTTTCTTTTCATTTGATTTAATGGCGTTATACGCACACTGGGCTTGGGCTGTCGAGCACCTTGGCTTCTCTCACTGCAAAGTTGAAATGTGTTACATTTCAAGGATTGTTTTGAGCCTTTTCTTTGCACTTAAAGGGTTGCTTTGGGTGTTTTTTCTTTCCATATTTGTGTTGTTTCCTTTGTGGATCGCAAACGATATTGATCTTATCACAACTGTTGTATTAGATCTAAGTTAATGTTGCACAGACAGATAGATAGATGCTTCTGTTTACCTTTTTTATTACCCCCCACCAGACACACATTCTTTGTGTTTTATTATACGTGCTTTCACTGATTTTTGATTATACATTGCATGAACAGTCATACTCCAGAGCACAATGAACTAGGCGCAGGACTTGAGATTTTGGACATATTTCTTAGCAAGGTATGTAGTTTGGTGCATTCATAATGCTGTATGAAATCAACTGTGTCACCGTTATGTTTGCTCCAGATTGTTTGTGAAAGATGTCATTCGACTGAAAATCTGGTGTTTCCTGCAGAGTGGCTGTAGTGACTCGTCAAACATGGGATGTTCGCCGCCATATTTTAGTGGGTCTCCTCCAAGTCGGGTTGACAATCCTCTTGTTCATGATGTGCAGTTCATTCATCAGAGAGTGCCAAGCTCACCCTCTGCTATTTCAAAGCCAAAGTCATGTGTTAGGCAATCATTAGGATCTAGTCCTGCTATTCGGATTGAGGGTTTTGATTGCTTGGACAGGGATACAAGATGCAGTATTCCGGCAATGGCCTAATCACCCATTACCTCAACCTGCTGATCTTTGAACCGATTAGTGACTAATCTGCGGAGCAATCCAGCGGGAGAACGAAAAAGATATGAGAATTTATAAAATCTTTGTACATCACTGTATTCATATGAGGGCCTTTTTACAATGCGGTAGGGTTGTTTGGAGAATGAAAACCTGATTAAAATGTAGGTGTCAAGCTTTTAGTAAAATGAGGCTCGGAAAGCAAGTATGCCCTCCACTTTGAGACTCGTTCTTTGTCTGAGGCTATAGCATCTGAAGCCAAAGCCTTTTTATCTTTGGTTTAGATTTTGTCACTTCAGTATGCTAATGTTGCTGTCATTACTTGCACAGAAAAGAGTTGTGAACCAAGTCTTAGCAGCTAATTCTGCAGCTGAAGAGTTGTATATATCTCTTTATATATAAATAATACATAAACTGAAGTCCTAAATAAAATTTATTTTATTTATGAGTGTTCTTGATCTGTAACAAGTCTATGCCCATCCGCTTACCCTTCTTCCATTAGTAAATTGTCTAGCAGTGGAATTTTTCTGAATCTTGAGAATCTTATATCACAGATATTGTGTTAAAGTGGAATTGCTTATCATTCTTCAAATAGCAGAAGCAAAGTTGTCTAGCAGTGGAATTTTTCTGAATCTTAAGAAATCTTATATCACAGATATTATGTTAAAATGGGTTTCTGTAAGCCTGGTATTTTTCTGAATCTTAAGAAATCTTATATCACAGATATTATGATAAAATGGGGCTCTGTAAGCCTGGTATCAAGCATGACTGACACAGGTTAATTATGGGACCAAGCATGACTTTGCCACATAGGTTAACAAGATGGTAGTGGGTGTTTTTAGTGTCCACATAGGTTGACAAGATGGCAGTGGGTGTTTTTAGTGGTTACTTTGACGGGCCTATTAAATTCATCATACTGTTGGATGACATCTCCTCTATTTAGAATCTTAGATAATCCATTGCTAGTGTTATTGTTTTTAGTGGTTACTTTGACGGTCCTATAAAATTCATCATGTTGTTGGATGACATCTCTAGTTAGATAATCCATTCCTACAGTGTTATTTTGGGCTATTGTGGGCTATTGCTACCAGCCTGGTTTACTGATTTATTGTGGATGATATCTTTATTTAGATAATCCATACCTACAGTGTTATTTTGGGCTATTGCTACTACCCTGGTTTACTGTGGGCTATTGCTACCACCCTGGTTTGATTTACTGTGGGCTATTGCTACCACCCTGATTATTGTGGATGACATCTCTATTTAGATAATCCATACCTACAGTGTTACTGTGAGCTATTGCTATTACCCTGATTTACTGTGGGCTATTGCTACCATATTGTGGATGACATCTCTATTTAGATAATCCATACCTACAGTGTTACTGTGGGCTATTGATACTAACCTGATTGACTGTGTCCTATTGCTACCACCCTCGTTTACTTATCACCCTGATTTATTGTGGGCTATTTATATACACCCTGGTTTACTGATTTATTGTGGATGACATCTCCTCTATTTAGATAATCCATACCTACAGTGTTATTTTGGGCTATTGCTACCAACCTGGTCTACTTATTTATTACCCTGATTGACTGTGGGCTATTGCTAGCATCCTGGTTAAGTGTTTCATCTATTGTTACCACCCTGGTTTACTTATCACCCTGATTTATTGTGGGCTATTTCTACACCCTGGTTTACTGATTTATTGTGGATGACATCTCCTCTATTTAGATAATCCATACCTACAGTGTTATTTTGGGCCGTTGCTACCACCCTGGCTTACCTATTTATCACCCTGATTGACTGTGGGCTATTGCTAGCATCCTGGTTAACTGTTTCATCTCAAATGGTACTTATTTATCACCCTGATTTATTGTGGGCTATTGCTGCCACCCTGGTCTACTGTGTTATTAACTGTTTCTTCTCAAATGGTACTTATTTATCTCCCTGATTTATTGTGGGCTATTGGTACTGTGGTTTACTGATTTATCACCTGATTTACTGGTAGCTACTGCTACCACCCTGGTTGACTGTTTTATCTCAAATAGTATGCTTATCGATTTTATCCACTTTCATTTACTTTTTTGTGATTGCATGGTTTTAACGTTTTATTGCAAATGGTTATAAATATCAATTTAATCACTTTTGGCATCCTTACATATTTAACATTAGGTTATGGATATCAATTTAATCACTTTTAATTCTTACAATATTGAACATTAGATTTTACAAGATTTGTTAGCAGTCTCCTAATTAGATCTTACAAGCTTTGTTAATTCTTACAATATTGAACATTAGATTTTACAAGCTTTGTTAGCAGGCTCCTCTGTGCTTTACTCTTGTTAATTCAAATTAGTGTAACCAGTGCCTTTCCATTCTGACAGAAACGAAGCATTGGAAGTGCATCCCGGTATATGGTTTGGTGCACTATGGAATTTTATTGGAAGTGCATCCTTGTATATATTGGTACTGTAATTCTTTTAATCTTTGCATCTTTTTGGAAAGTTTTGGGTGCGGTATGTGCATCTGTGGAAATTTTAGAAGTTTTTATGTCAGACGAAAAAATCCAAGCCTTGATATTCAGTGTGAATCAAAGGCCATCTAAATGACCCCCCCTGTAACTGGGAATTACAACAGCTTTCAGCCAACCGAGAAAGCTAATCATAACAAAAATCAACTGTGCAACATAAGACAAAATACTCCCAAACTCCTCCAGGTGAAGCCAGCAATCATCCAGGACTGTCAAATACATGCCAACCAGACTACTAAGGAGCACAATGGGAACCCAGATAACTGATCCAGAGATGCCCTCCCTTTTGCTGAAACATGTCAGAGAGAAGCCAAACATATCAGTGCCAAGAAAAAGAAAGGGAGATAAGCTTCGGCACTTTGCTTTAAAAGAGCTCAAATTCACCTATCATGCAGGTAGAACCATCAATTACTTCAGTAAAATGTAGGACACCAGGGGCCAAAGCTATAGGGCATCTTTGGATAAGCTGTCTGCACTCCAATTGTGCCTCCCTGTAAACATGGCGAAAGTCCAGCCAGGAAAAACCTCTGAAAAGTATTCTAACATTCTCACACCAATGAATCAACTCAAGGGAGGTAAGAGAAGCTTTGTCCTTTGCCCAGTTGATTATCACCGATGAGTCTCAAAATATCTGTAAGTAGGGGATGCCCATCATACATGCCACCTTGAGGAGAGACCACAAGGCAAAGAGTTCTGCTCTGGTATTGGTCGAGGGGCCACATCCCATTTTAAAGGAGATGGTATGCGAGCCGCTAATAACCAAAAACATGCCAACCCCACCCTGTGAAGAAGTGGCAGCCCCATCAAAGAAGCCACAAGGAAAGACTGTAACCGGAGCAGCCCCTATATTCCTGATATTGACCTTTATAGGCACCGGATACAAATGCATCAAATAGTCAACCTGATACAGGATACTACTGACAGAAGTCAACACCATAAAAAATATTACTGTTCCGTGCCTTCCAAATATACACCAGCAGACAAAGAACAGCATAAAAAATATTACTGTTCCGTGCCTGCCAAATATACACCAGCAGACAAAGAACAGCAGGTATCTGCAGCCCGAGTGTTCAGAATATTTAGATAACCAGACCTTCAAACAAATTGTGCTAGTGTCCACTGAGCTGGGACGATCGCAGGAATAGTTCACACTGATCAAGGACCAAACCGAGGAGGTAAATGGGCACTCCAAAAAGATGTGATGAATGGTTTCTTCTTCCAAAAGACACAAAGCACATCTTTCAGGACCAGACCGACCGCGCTTAACAAGGTTGACCCAAGTTAAAATTCTATTGAATAGAACCAACCAGAAGAAACATTTAATCTTTAATGGAAAAGCACCGTGCCATAACTGCACCAAGAGCCGGTCACAGGATGGTTCTAACAGCGTTTTGGCCTAAGTCACATGGTTCGAATTCCAATTCAAGTTCGAGAACCATTTGATTCTGTTCGAATTCGAATTTTTGGATGAGGTTTGTTTGAAATTCGTCTTGAAATTCGAATATATAGAATAAAATTGTTAATAAAATATGCTATTAAAATAAATTTTAACTTATAAAATGAAATATATTAGGCATAAATGAAATATATTATGCAACATGTTTAAATAGTTTAAAAAATAAACAATAAAACTGAAATTCTTGGTTTTTTTATTTTATTTTGATTTTTTGATTTTTTAAATTTTTTTTCGATTTTTTTATTAAATTCGTCTTTAAATTCGAATTCGATAAAATTCGTTTTTAAAATTCGGCGAATTTAATTCGAATTTTTTTTCCTTTGAAATTAGGCGAATTTCGAACCTCAAGGTTCAATATCGCAGAATCCTGTGACTTAGGTTTTGGCCATCAAGTCATATACTGTGGCTTAGGTTTTGGCCATCAAGTCATATACCTGAGTAGCCGTGACCATGCCATTTTTTTTAGTTATGGGACCACAGTAATTTATTTGGCCTGTGCTCGAGTCTGATACCTCTTTTCAGGACTATAAATATAATCATTCCAGCTGATTGCCCAGGAACCTCCCAGCTCCAAATCTTCTGCGCGAAGCCAATAGGACTGAGTCACGATGGAAGGGTGGCGGGCTCCTGAAGCGTCGTAATGCCATAATCAACAAGATATTCTATAAGATCTGGATGCAGAAATGGTTGGATATGAATGTTATTGCCATTCCCAACCAACCATCCCAATTCCCTACCCAACCAAGATAGGGTAGATAAAAAACCATTCCAGAAGATTGAGGTTCCCTTGACAAGAAAGTTTTTCAATCTGAGCCATACCTCCACAGACTGGTTTTTTAAGTACTTCGCTAAAATCACTTTATGCCAAATGCCAGAGCCATTAAACACCATCCATAAGCTCTTTAGTGGTAAAGAGACACTAAACCATTTGAGGTTTTTTATGTCCCAGCCCCCGAACGCAACAGGTCTGGAGAGTAGCTGCCAATCCATTAGATGATAATGAAACCTATCACCTGAAGAGCCCCATAAGAAAGCAAAGATCAGCTTCCTTAATTTGTTGAGTATGGACTTGGGAGCTGGTGCAAGGCCAAACCAATAAACCGGCAGACTGATAAGTACAGCACGAACAAGTACAAGCCTACCACCTAATGAAAGAAGTTTATTTGTCCAATGAAGAATACTCCTTTTGAAACATTTAATCAGCCACAGCCAGTCTTGGAAGTTTAGGGTTTGGTGAATCTGTGCAGGTTTTAGAGTATGCTATTTGTTTTTAATTAAATATAATATTTATATAATTTTTTATATATAAAAATAACATTATAATAATAGCATTCTTTGTTTTAATTAAATATATTGTTTTATATAAATCTTTATATATAAAAATAACATTATAATAATAACATTCTAATTAATATAATTTTTTTTATATAAAAATAACATTATATTAATGTAGTTTACCAGTCTTCGAATAACAGTTGAATGGATCAACTGTTAATGCACTCCTGGCCTAAATTTGATTCAAAACTCTGAATACTGGATTAGGATTCAAAGCTCTTTGAAAACTAGCTATTAATGTGAACTGATTAAATTTTTATATAATAACTTGTATCATCTTTTTGTATATAAAATATTTTATTTATTTATAAATTTTATGATATAATAATCTTATTCTCAA
Source organism: Pseudotsuga menziesii (assembly GCA_001517045.1). Taxonomy (NCBI): domain Eukaryota; kingdom Viridiplantae; phylum Streptophyta; class Pinopsida; order Pinales; family Pinaceae; genus Pseudotsuga; species Pseudotsuga menziesii. Next base: position 1,141,281 of record LPNX010743069.1, read on the forward strand.
TAGAAATCATTAATCATTATATTATAATAAATAGTCTTATCATTATAATATATAATATAAATCTTTTTATTTATAAGTTTTATCATATAATAATCTTATTCATAAGAAAAATCATTATATTAGAATGAATAGTTTTATCATTATAAAATATATTATTTTATAATAGTTGACATAAAAATCTATCTTTTTATTTATACATTTTGTCATATAATAATCTTATTCTTAAGAGAAATCATTATATTATAATTATAATGAATAGTCTTATCATTATAAAATATATTATTTTATAATAGTTGACATAAAAATATAATATTTTATAAATTTAACAATAGTCTTATACTCGTTAGAAATCTTTATATTATACTTATATAAAGTATAAGATTTTATAGCCCCAAGAGTTAGCGCAATTGGTTGAGCACTGGTTGCTAGGCCTCTCGGTAAAGAGGTCACGGGTTCTCAATTCTCATTGATGCTATTAGGGTTAGGCATGAAATGTGCCGAAGGTGTGAGGCCCCTTCGGGTGGGCCTGCCTGATTTATTTCCATGGATGTAGCTTGTCTGTCAAGCCGACGCGTGAACCACATTGAAAAAAAAAAGAAAAAAAAAAGTATAAGATTTTATAATAGTCTTATATTCACTAAAAATATTTGTTATATTTAATAGTCTTGTTATTATGTTATTTATAATGGCCAACGTCATGCAGTAGATAGATTTCTTACATTCCTAGTGTAGAGGGATGTTGGATGTTCCATTTAATCATAGCTTTATCATTATTTTTGAATAATGAGAAATTTGCATTGTTTCAATATATATATATTAATATCTAAAAATTTGTATTTCATATTTTTGAATTTTTATTAGATTTTATTATTATATTGTAAAATATCAAGATATATATATATATATATATAAAATTTGTATCTCTTAAAATTTAAGACGATTACGCTTCTTTGAAGTAATAGGATGATGTGCAGATTAACCATAGACTGTTGACCACAAGAGTGGTGGGGTAAGCCATGTAGACTCTGTAAGAATAGGAATCGCAAACTATTGCATCTGCTTAACTTTTGGCAAGTGTGGAAGGCCGTTGGATGTTTTTTGGGACGTTTCTTTTCCTACACTTGTCTCGAGAAGGTGAAGACCGTTGAAAAAATAAGTTTTTGTCATTTAATCATTGTCTTATACAAAGTAGTCTTATCATTATTTTTAAATATTAAGAAATTTGCATTTTTTAAATGTATATATATTTTAATATCTAATTGATATTTTAATTTTGAATTTTTTTATGTTTTAGACTTTATTAAATTTAAAATAATTTAAGTTGGTTTTATCATTTCAGGATATTTGCATATATATATATATATTTAAAATTTGCATTTTATATTTTAAGATGATTATAATTAGCCATACTATATATTAAAAATTTGTATTTTATAAAATTTAAGATGATTAAAATTAATCATACTATATATATAACTTGCGGAATTTGGAATTTGGCATGCTTTTCGAAGGAATTGGATGCGGATTAAACATTGACCATTGACCATAAGAGTGGTCGGTGACCCATGTGGACTCTAGGAATGGATTTTGCAAACTATTACATCTGCTTGACTTTTGGCTATTCGACTAGTTGAGCTATCCACTTGGAATATATACAACTCATGGAATCCAACGCACTTCCTTGGAGTGATTGAATGGCGTGCAGATTAACCAGCGGCCATTAACCATAAGAGTGGTCGATGACCATGTAGACACAACAAGAATGGATTTCATGGCTTATTGTGTTTGCTTTGAAAGACTTTCAACTAGTCGACCAGTGAAGCTATTTGCTTGGGATAAATACAACTCACGAAATCTGGGGCGCAGGCCTAGAATTTCAAATTTAGGCTGCCTGTCAAACATAAATTTGATGACGTTTTTGGATTTTTCATGCCCTTCAACTTACGGTTTATGCATTTGAGTGATTGTCAAATTCAGGTCTTCGTGCAGGGCGCTCCAAATTCCACAATTACCTTTTAGTTCCCACAACTTTGAACCTGCTATCTTCAGAAATATTTTAGCCAAAACTTTATTGTTAAACACATTACCAATATGAACAAGGAAGAGAAACAATAATGATATGGAATGGTGGGTACTAGGTTGTGGGTACCTGCAGTTGAGATAGGTTTTGGTGGGCCTTGGATTTGATTCCTAGCGAAAGAGTTTCACCATGCACAAGACACTGTAGTATTAAAATTTAAACTAAACGAGTATTAAACCAGTATTATAATTTAAACTAAAATAGGTTACATTCCTACACCCCTCAAACGAGTATTAAAATTTATGACGGGCTAATTAAATAGGTAAACTTCAAATCTGCGGTTTGGATTTTTTAATGCCTGTCACTGTTGACGTTTAAATTTTATAATTACCGGTCAAATACATTTAAAAACAAAAAAAATGTTCCACAGACCATCAAATTCCAGGCTTGTTGGGGCGTTTCCTCAAAGTGACTAAATGACATGCAAATTAACCACTGACCACAAGAGTGGTCAATGCCATTATGGACTCAACAGGATTGGATCCCGTGACCTGTTGTATTCCATTTACGGGATTTACTCTACATTCCATTTGTTTCCTTTATGGACTCAACTTTATCCTTGGTATTGCACAAACTGGGCATACTTCAATGAACAAATATAAATTGATAGTAGATTCCTTTCAATAGATAATATTGAGTGGATTTGGTAGATATCACACCTCACAAGAGCAAAAGCGACAACAAAATGAAGATTTAATTCCAATAAAGATCTATAACACAAGAGATAGCTCCATTTTGAATAATTTAAGATGGTTTAGTAGCAACATCACCAGCCTAACTTTTCTAATAGCCACAAAAAAATGACATTAGCAAAATGCCAACAATACCTTGACAAGGTAACCACATACCAAGAAAAGGAATGGTAGGTAAAGCTCTTTCTCCAATGCAACAATTCTAAATGATGATACCCTAGGAATAGTACAAGCATGCTACAAATAGCCTCAAAACCTACGGAACTCTAGGAAACTGCGCACATGTGGACTCAAGAAAATGTCAATGGAAATTTTAATCATTTGTTTTTAAAAATGCACATGTATTACTTCATAAAATAAATAAGTACACCGGGAAACATAAAACTTAATCACCCAAACAACAAGGGTTCGAGGAAAATCCCAACCTACAAAATCCAAAAATGTGAGCGTATGAGCTTGTGCACCAAGAGAGAGGAACCCAACATCACAATGGAAAAACACTGAATTTGACTTTAACAAGCAAGCCAATTCTTGCTTAAAACTCCTCAATTTCGATAGGCTCCTGTAGGCTAAAGGGTAGGGAGTACTTTGTGGTTTATCATATTTTTTGCATTGGCGATTTTCCCCAAATTTATGTCACTGAATTTGAATATGAACATGAACGAGGTGAATTTCAGCCATATTTGGTAATTTCTACCCACCACATCCAAATTTCCTTGCTTTTAGCTATCATGACTAAGTGGTATGTCACCTGCCCAAGGAGGTGCCTATAACAGATATCATAGTTTGACTGCTATATTTTTTGCATGTTCCATATTTAATATTGAATGCAATATGCTAAAAGTCATACATGTTCCAAATTTAATATGGGCACATGCCAAGATGAAAAATCAAGAAATATAATGGAAACCACCACACAAGATTTAAAATTTAGAAATTGTAAGTGACCAAGATGTCTAAATGTATTGAACTTGACAATAAAAATAACTGCAAGCACATCTAGAATAATAATTATAATGTTAGATGTTTATAATTATAATTATAATGTTTAATGGCTAGAATTATAATTATAATGTTTGCTGTTCTTTGTAGATGATGGATGAGGCTCATACTCTAGATAGAAATCAATGCGTGAGCCGTTGAAACAAAAATTTGGACCTATAACTCACAAAAAAATAGAACAAATAAAAAAGAGCTTAGTTATTGTCTCCTTAATGCTAAAAAGTCTTCCTTGTACTAAAAAATCTAAAATCTATAAAGGCCTACCCACTATTGGAGTATAAGCTATATAGCTAACAAAAGTAAAACACAACTGTAACTATGAAGAAGAAAAGAAACATTGATCAATTTACAAGCCGTGGTAAATTGATAATCACAGAAAAGCTCCAATAATCTTAGTAAACAAACTCCAATACAAATTAGTCTCATATACAAATATCAACTAGGTAGGGTGGATATAAGTTTCATTTCTTTCAACCTCGAAGACATAGTTCTCTTCGGACCAATATTTTTGCATACAAAATCATAAATGTTAAAATGTCAAGGTTCATATATTACCTTACGTGTGCATGTGTGATGTTTCTAATACACTAAACAGTGGCACATGTTACCACACAAACTAGCACCTCTAAAGTGGAAGGTCTTCACTAGGGTTTGGTTAAGGGAAACTATTAGAAGTGTTTCCACTGTCATATCAACAACAACTTCACTTCACTTCATTGCATAGGATAAGGACCTAGCACTAGGGGGGATACCCTAAACACAACTATGTTTCAATGGACGTTTCTTGGAGATATGTTTTATTATGAAAATAAGTTCCAATCATTTCAGATCTGGATTATTGTTTTTGAAGTGTTTGAATATTTTCCTCATGTTCCTCACAAAGACCTCATTAATTGATAACAAACACTCTGTTGTGAAATATCACAACACATATTACTAGTTGCAAAACATCGAAAGTAAGAAAAAACGTGACACCGCTTAGTGTGAGACAACATGGAACCGCTTGGTGCAGAAAAACAAAGTACTGAGCTGATAGTAGAGGTCCCAAACATAAAATCCAAATGGTAGCTAGCCTGGATATTAACTAGCACCCCCAAGGGAAAGATGTAAATGACAACCAACTTGAATATCAACTCTCCAACGAATGGAGTCCACCCCAGGTAGAATCGATTTATCTCATTGAGGCTGCAAGAGTTTGGTCTTATGATGCACACATCCAAATATGAAAACTAAAAAGCAAGGGAACCCAAAGGCATTGTCCATCATCTACCACACTACTCTGCAAGGCCCAACAGATTCAACTCGCTACAACAATTATTGTAGAAGTGAACTAATGATATACAAACCTTTCTGCCATATTCCAAATGACATTGGCTACTGAGGTGAATAAATACTAGCAAAACAGGAATAATGGAAAAAATTGTAAAATTCTCCTAGAATATTGACCAAGCATCTCAAAAACCTCAAACCTTGACAAATATCTATTTGTAAATAAAATACATACCCAACAACCCATGGAAATTGACAAATGGAAAATCGTATCCAACTGCACACTAGCAACAACATCCAAGTGACCTTGACATACTTGGTCATTGTGACTTCAACAACAACTATAATTAAAACACAACATATATCCCTTTCAATTTACAGGAAAAATCCATACAATTCATAGACTACAATGGTTCACACAACCCATTTCCATCTTCTCGCAGATGATATTTTATTTAATGTATATCCCATCTCTCACCTCTTTCTTTTGAAGTATTTTCAATAGGCCTATTGTAGTATTTACCAATTACCATGGATAAAACATAAACAATAAAAATATTATAACTAATGAAAAGAACGATAGCAATGTACAAGAAATAAAGCAGTAATAGCAATACTAGTAAACTTAATAACTAGTTAACAAAGAACAATAATAAATCTAGTCTAGAACTGTTTGGATCCACATTATACTCGGATGATTTTAGGTTCAAATCTTGTTACTTAAAGGACAAGTCGCCAAAGGAACATATGACATACCTTGATAGATAGTAGGTTAGAGTGTTGTAGGTTGAGGTTAGATACATACAGTAGAAAGCAAGATATCTCAGTCACCATGTGTGAAGACCATAGTAGGATAGTAGCAGCGATATTTAGTCTAAAGCACAACTAATCAAACTTAAAAGATCACAACTCCCTCTAGCATAATTAACACCAAATAAGTCATGTATAGAAAGGTAAGGTCAAATTAGCCATGGCCTAGCTAGGAGAGGTTACAACAGTCCACTTTAATGATGAGGGAGGTCATCACAGTCCATGGCCCATCTAGGAGAGATAATACATAGTCACAATCCATTAGGATACACCTTACATAGACACAAATAATGCTTATCATCCCCAAAGAGATGACACCAAAGCTAATAGTCCAAGAGTAGCCCACATAAATGAACACAACCTATATTTTCAGAAAAAAAAACTTGGATCAACCTAATACAGTCACAGGTCAGCTTCATAAAGTCGCGACCCATCATGGAAACATGAGAGACACCACACATTCCATGGGTCAGATGCATAAGGTCACAGCTCAGCAAGAGAGACACCACACAGTCCACAGGTCATATGCATGAGGTCACAACTCAACACAATTCATGATTCGACAAATAAGGGAGCACAAAGAAACCCTTAAACTTAGATCTGTTAACCCAGGGGTGAAGTAGTGAAAACCTAGCAACATACTCCTTGACGCCAAATAGAAAGATTTGAGCTGAGATGTATTTTCTTTGATGGATCCATAATGAAGGATAAGACTTGTTTTTTTAACTTGAAATAACTTCCAAGGGGTCTTTCTTCAAACCCAACTTTTAGGATTGTTACTAATAAAATAAAAATAGGTTGACTTAGTATAGGGTACCAAAGGTCAAAATGGTCACATAAATAACAACAATAAAAAAAAGAAGGTTAGGTCATCATATCAAAGAGGTCATGGTACCACAAACAATAAGGGTGCTATTACCAAAAGTACCATAAGTCAACTAAGGGTCACAACAAGGTGGTAAGGAAACCACCATACCCACAATACCAAGGTGTAGTACCATAAAGGTGGGGATCCAACCCCTTTTACCTACAGGACCAACATGACCAATCAAGGACTTTAATCTTTTCTCTCTCAAGGTATATCGTCATGTGTGTTCCATATATCTTTATCATCACTGTATGTGGAGAAGATCCAAAATGGATAATGTTCCATCAGAAAAAAGGATACTATAAAATACTATATAAATATATATAGAGAGAAGAGAACAAGCAAAGAGGAGATGAATGGTAACATAAAACCATGCAAGTGAAAACACTCTACTCCAACTATCTGTAGTAAATACCCATGAGCACAACAATATACTTTTGGAAAAATTCATAATGAAGTAGGATTCTATAATGATATCTCAACATCTTGATAACACAAATATAATGCGTAACAATGAAATTCAAATAAACCCATCTAAATAATGCCTTCGATTAATTTCAAAAACAAAATTAAAAGATAAACAATCTAACAAAAGAATATGACATTTTCAATCACATGCTAAGATATAATTTCAATGAAATTCGACATTAAACATATTGATGTTAAATGATAGATGGTTCAACATGCTTTGTGCTCAAAAATCTCAACTTTTGGAGAAGTCCCTTGTTTAATAGGATTTTCATCCCATAACTTTCTTTGGTTCAAACTGATGTTTAACAACAAGTATAAAACCAAACATTGATGCTTCTAATGTCGAAACCATATATGTTTTGCAGAGATGCACGTGAAAAACATATGAGTATTGTCTTGAATGCACATAATACCCAAAGAATGCATTCTATATGTAATATGCATATCTCAATAACCTCTATGAGTTTTACCAGATAGAATTTTAAAACTCACTTTACAACCTAACCTGAAAATTATTTGGAAGGTATCTCTAGAATGTAGTACAATTCATAATGGTGTGACTGCTATGTTAGATTTTTAACATTTAAGCTAGTATTATCTTAGGATCTTTAACTAAGAGAATAACAAGCACAACAATTAAATATAAGAGACAATAGACACAAACATTTTCCTCAAGGAAACCATAAAGGAGAAAACCCCGCAACTTCCTTAGAGATAGAATCAACAGCAAAAGTAAAACCCAAAAACAGTAAGATGATCTCCCAACAACAGTATTCTCTCTCTCTCTCTCTCTCTCTCTCTCTCTCTCTTGTCCCAGCTTCTTCTTTCTCTCTTAGTTATGCGCTACAACTGAGTGTGAGTGAATGTGTGATAAATAGAGAGGCTCACTCTCTATTTATACTAATTCCTGACTTGACAATAACTCACTAGGACTGACTTCTCTAGGAGAGTCTAATAACCCTATGGCCCCACAACTGCGGGGAATTTAACCCTTGATCAATAAGGAGGGTTACCCTCTATGACTTTACATGACTTGTTTACATGACTCAATTACATTACAGATACTTCCTGGAATAAACATCGGGGTACAATACATAAAATATACAAGTGAATACATTCTGAAGTTACAAATACACCAACACTCCCTCTTAACTAGGAAGGTATTCTCTCGACACAATTTATTAGCACAAGTCTTCTTCTCTGTATCATATGGATCATCATCAAGTTATCTTCATCTTCAAGTCATATTCATCTTTGGCTCTAGATCATCACTGGATCATCATCACTAGATCTAGATCATCACTGGATCTAGATCATCACTGTTGGATCATCACTAGTGCTATCTCTCAATTCTTCTCGTCATAGGAAGTTCTACAGAGCCAACCCTTTTTCATGCTGGTTGTAGGCCTAGCCTCCATGTAGGTCTTCTTCAGCGCTTATATTTGACCCTTAGTCAGAATGACCTGCCTAGCACTTACATCTGACCATGTGAGGAACACATCCAACATACATGTCAGAAAGGCACGCCCAACACTCACACCTGACCATGGGAGGAACACATCCCGAATCCATGTAAGAAAGGCCCAGCACTCACATATGACCATGAGAGGAACCAATCCAGCATTCATGTCAGAAAGGATCTGCACTTACATCCTACCATGCGAGGAACCAATTCAACATACATGTCGAAAAGGCTCTGCACTTACATCTGACCATGTGAGGAACCAATCCAGCATACATGTCGAAAGGGCTCCGCACTTACATCCGACCATGCGGGGAACCAATCCAGCATACATGTCGAAAGGGCTCTGCACTTACATCCGACCATGTGAGGAACCAATCCATCATACATGTCGAAAGGGCTCTGCACTTACATCCGACCATGCGAGGAACCAATCCAACATACATGTTAGAAGGGCCCTGCACTTACATCTGACCATGGGAGGAACCAATCCTACATCCATGTCAGAAGGGCTCTCGGACTCATCACTTCCCTTTGGAGGGAACCTCGATCTGGAGAACACCAAGCTTCTCCCTGAAGTACTCAAACTTCACTCTGGCTAATGGCTTGGTCAACACATTAGCTATCTATTCATCCGTCGCAACATACTGGAGCTTTGCTACTCCTCTCTGCACCATATCCCTGATATAGTGATATTTGATCTCGATATGCTTCGACTTGTCATGGAACACCGAGTTCTCAGACAACTTCACACAACTTTGGTTGTTGCAATATATACAAGTAGCATCCAGTTGGATATCAAACAAATTAGACAGTAGCTTCCTCAGCCATACTGCCTCACAACTAGCTGAACAAGCTGTGATATACTCTGCTTCAGCTATACTTAGTGCCACGCAAGATTGTTTCTTGCTAAACCAAGAGATCACACCTGATCCCATACTGAAGTAGCACCATGAAGTGATCTTCCTATCGATGGCACTACCTGCCCAATCTAAATCAACATAACCTTCCAGGTTAATCTTCTGATTCACCTCATACTTGATCCCATAATCAACTATACCCTTTAGGTACCTCAAAATATGCTTTGCAACAATCAAGTGAACATGTATAGGATCTGTCATGAACTAGCTCAATGTGTTCACAACAAAGCAAATATCTGGTCTCGTATTCGTCAGGTACATCAAGGACCCAATCATCTGACGATACATTGTAGCATCAATTGACTCTGATGAAGCATCACTTAAAAGCTTCAGGTTTGATGCCATAGGTGTGGTCATGGCCTTGCAGTCCATCATCCCGAACCTCTTCAGGATCTCTATTGCATACTTCCCTTGTCCCAGGGAGATTCCATCCGCATTCTGCCACACCTCCATGCCTAGAAAGTAGTGCATCATACCTAAGTTCTTCATTTCGAACTTGAAAACAACATTCCTCTTTGTATCAGCAATCAACCCATCTTCACCTGTTACAAACAAGTCATCTACATACAGTAGGAGTATCACTGGGTTCCCTTCTTCAACTTTGTAGTAAAGGTTGGAATCGGCTTTACTCTTGGTAAAACCCAAACTAGATAGGAAGCCATCAATTTTTCCATACCATGTCTTGGGTGCCTGTTTCAAACCGTACAGGGTTTCTTTCAATTTACACACATGAGACTCCCTGTCATGTGTCTCAAAACTGAGTGGCTGCTCCACATACACTTCGTTTTCTACTACACCATTCAAGAAAGCAGTCTTAACATCCATTTGGTGTATCTTCCATTTCATTACTGCACCCATAGAAAGTACCGATCTGATGGAAGTGTATCTGGATACAGGTGCAAAAGTTTCTTCATAATTTATCCCTTCTTTCTGGGAGAAGCCACAAGCCATAAATCTTGCTTTATATTTCTCTATGCCGCCATCTGCAACATGCTTGATCTTGTAGATCCATTTGGAAGTCACGATAGACTTCCCCTCTGGTCTTGGAACAACATCCCAGACATCATTCTTCATGATCGACTGGTACTCCTCGATCACAACATCCTTCCATTCTTTCTTCTCTGCTGCTTCTTCATAGTTAGAAGGTTCTTTATCAATGAAGTCACACAATAGTGCTACATAGCCGGAGCAGGACTTGGTTCTTTTCCTCTCTCTGTGCACTTCTTCTGGAGCCCCATATCTTTCTGCACCTTGGATAGCCTCTCGTACCCATGCAGGTTTCCTCTTGTGAGGATTCTTCTCTTGGGGAGGATCTACAGGTTCCTGGGGTTCTTCTATTTCTCGATCTTCATCTTGACTTGCATCGTTCATAGTTGTATCTTGAATTTTGGGTACTTCTGTTTCTTCAGAGTCTTCAACTGGTCTCTTTTTGGATTTGTTGTAAGCTGAATCTTTGTCGAATGTTACATCTCTGCTTATGTCGATATTCTTGAATCCTGGGAAATATATTCTGTAACCTTTCGAGCTTTTAGAGTATCCCACAAATATACCCTTCTTTCCTGAAGGATCTAACTTTGTCCTCTTTTCTTTTGGAATGTGTATGTACACTAGACAGCTGAATATTCTGAGATGACTGACTTCTGGTTTCCTGCGGGAGAAGACTTCTTCAGGTGTCTTGTTCTCGAGTACTTTATGTGGAGTATGGTTCTGTACATACACAGTTGTTATAGCAGCTTCTGCCCATAGATGCATAGGAAGATCTTGATCATGAAGCATTGCCCTTGCAGCTTCCATAATCATTCTATTCTTTCTTTATGCAACCCCATTATGCTGTGGATTATATGGAGTGGTTAACTCCCTCTTAATCCCTGAATCTCTGCATAATTCTTTGAATTCATTTGATGTGAATTCTCTGCCATTGTCTGATCAAAAGGTCTTGATTTTCTTTTCTATATGATTCTCGATCAAGGCTTTGAACTCTTTGAACTTGTTGAATACTTCATCCTTGTTTTTCATGAAGTATATCCATGTCTTCCTAGAAAAATCATCAATGAAAGAAACATAGTATACATACCCGCTTAATGAGATGGATGACATTGGACCGCATACATCAGAGTGAATGATTTCCAAGTTTCATTTTTCTTTTCTTTCGCTACTTGGAAATGTCTTCTTTGTGTTCTTTCCTTTCGCACATCCTTTGCAAACTCCTTCATGTTTTTCCTAAATTTCTAGAAGTCCTTCAACAGATTTGCTTGCAAGTGGTAGCGCTCTATAGTGCACATGTGCGAGCCTTCTATGCCAAAGTTTATTTGGATCTATTGAGTCATGAACCAAAGCATGTTTTGGTTGGCCCTTCAATTCGTATAATCCTCCCTCTTTCTCTCCAATTACTATTGCATCATCAATAGTCTTTCCTTTTGGCCACATGAGGACTTGGCCATCTACAAATGAAACCCTCATTCCTTTTGCGTCCAATGCTGATATGGAGAGAAGATTCTTCTTTAGTCCTGGTACAAACAAAACATCCTTCATTTTCATAGACTTTCCAGAGTCTAGCTTGTAGGAGGATTCACCACTACCTTTTATGGGATATTGGTAGTCATCCCCAAGTTTTACCTTATGGGGTGAATTATGTTCAAATAGCTTCACAAAAGATTCTTTGAATCCCGTCATATGATTGGAAGCTCCACTGTCAATAAGCCAATATTTGCTTCCATGTGTGACAGTTCCCGTGAGGGCAGAGATCAGAACATATTCTTCATCACTTGAAGAGTCTTCACTTTCTTGTTTGACTCTTTTCCTGGGAAGATCATCATCCTCTGTAGTGTGAGCATGATGTCTTCTTTTGTGGTTCTTCTTCTTTTAAGAGCTATTCTTATTCATAGGACAATTTCTAGCAAAGTGTCCTCTTTCATCATATGTATAGCATCTGAGTTTGGATAGATCCTTGTTTGATCTTACAGAGTTATCTTTCTGGTGAGAATGCTTACCTTGGTGATGATGATTGTCCCTTCTGCTTTTCTTGGAGTGTACTGTGAGAGCTTGATCTTCATTTCCCATTTTTTGTTCTCGAGTCACTATTCGATCTTCTTCTTGTGAGCATTCTTCCCACACCCTACTGAAATTGATTGGCTTATTTCTAGCACAGATTCCTTGGATGAAAGAATCCCATGACCTAGGGAGACCATTCAAGGTGGTCATCACAATCTCTGCATTCTCCACTTCTCCATCCACTGCTTCAAGTTGTTCTTTGATCTGGAAGACCTTTGTAAAGTATGACTGTATGGTCTCCTCATTCTAGATCTTTACATTCTTCAACTGATTCCTCAAATTCATCTTTCGGTTTATGTTCTTCCCTTCAAACAGTTTGGTCAGGGAATCAAACATAGATTTAAGTGTCTTTAGGTAGGACACCTGTGGTATGAGGTGATCCTTGATTGAATCAGCAATAATCCTCTTAGCCATGACCAATTTCTTCTTGTGTAAGGCCTTAGCCTCATCTCCCTCTGGAACTGGAACCTCTTAAGTGATGTAAGAATCCAACTAATTTTCTTCCAGGACCAGGGAGATCCTATACTTCCAGGCTTGGAAGTTATCAACTCCCTCAAGCTTTTCATCAAGCTTGTTATGATTAGACATCTTAATAGAGAACCTCAAATGGAAATGCAAAAAGATTTAGATCTTACCAGGTTAAGATGTCGGAACTAGATCTGGAGCTAAATTTCTGCAGAGCTGGTTCTCTGGTTCGGGAGCAAATTAAAGTTTGACTTTCCTGGAGTTCTATCGAACCAAAAACTTTGATCTTGATCTCTAAACTTCAATTTTGGGGAGATCAATCCAGGCTTGGGTTCATTAAAAAATTCTACTTCTATGGAAAGCCCTAATTTCCGACAGTAGTGTAGGGTCAAAAACTGAAAATGCTCAGAATCAGATTCTGCTTCGACAGAAAGATGCGCCCTAGAGAGGAGAGTCAACCCAACCTCCTTTTGCTGAAAATATGTGGAGAGAGATCCAAAAAGTAGGTAGCTTCAGCAGCTGCACAGTGTCTTCTTCTTAGGTTAGCTCTGATACCATGTTAGATTTTTAACATTTAAGCTAGTATTATCTTAGGATCTTTAACTGAGAGAATAACAAGCACAACAATATAACATAAGAGACAATAGACACAAAGATTTTCCTCAGGGAAACCATAGAGGATAAAACTCCACAACTTCCTTAGAGATAGAATCAACACCAAAAGTAAAACCCAAAAACAATAAGATGATCTCCTGACAGCAGTAGTCTCTCTCTCTCTTGTCCCAACTTCTTCTTTCTCTCTCAGTTATGCGCTACAACTGAGTGTGAGTGAATGTGTGATAAATATATAGGTTCACTCTCTATTTATACTAATTACCGACTTGACAATAACTCACTAGGGATGACTTCTCTAGGAGATTCTAATAACCCTAGGGCCCCACAAGTATGGGGACTTTAACCCTTTATCAATAAGGAGGGTTACCCTCTATGACTTTACATGACTTGTTTACACTATTGAATCTCCCAATAGGAACATTGGGGCATGACATGACTCAATTACATTACAGATACTTCCCAGAACAAACATCGAGGTACAATAATTAAAATATACATGTGAACACATTATGAAGTTACAAATACATCAACATGCTTGTTATACATCAGATTGGCACCTCTCCGTCCGAGTGCCGACATTCCTCATGTTGGCACACAAAAGGACATCTATGGATTGAGGTTTGCCCAGAACACTATAGCTTGGCTTATCATGAAATACATTCTGCCTCTATCCAGCTAATTACCTTGCCATTTTTGACATGTTAGGATGTATTCGCGACTATCCTTCTATACAACTCGCAAGTCATTCGCGAGTCTCCTTTGTAGCAAGTCGCGAATCTATGTATTCGCGGGTTTCCCTTATACATAGTTGCGAATCATTCGCGGATTGCTCTACTGCATACCCGCGAATGTGCCTCTTAGAATTTAAACATAAAAACTCGCGTTAAGTAGAGATTAGTTAAGTTATTTAACTTAATTTCCTTAACTGCTGTAACTTCTTCAACCTGCGAAACTACCTTATTTCACTCATATAAATAAAGGTAGGAAAGGCCATGAAGAGGACGTTGAATTTATGCATTGTTATGCTGGAGGAATCGGGACTCTCTTTGCCTACACCTTCGCCCTGGAGGTCTTCCCTTAGTGTTGCAGAGCTTGGAGGCTGAGTTCTTTGGAGAAGAGAAGCAGCAGAACCAGATCAAGGTTTCGTGAGGTGCCAAACTTGAAGAGAAGGTATACTTGTACTTGTTTTCAAGATTAATAAAGATGTGATGTCCTTCTTCTTCCCAAATCATTGTTCAATGTGTGATTGAATATCTGTTTATGATCATATTATAATGTTATTCAGATCATTGTTTCATATTCATTTGATTATCATTGTCTTATATGTGGTCATAATGGTTTGAGGAAGGTATAACTTGTTTTGCAGGTCTCTTGGAGCGAGAGGAGCAAGAAGAGGATTGAAGAGAAAGCTTGGACCAGCCTTCGGTTAGTCAGGTGTGGATCTTTCTCATCTCTGAAACTTGCCGTTATATGCTTGCTGAACATTGTGCATCTCTCTTTCAACCCCAGTACGTTGATGGCCTCTTAAACCCTAGCCATAGGATACTTTCCTTTACAACAGAACTGGCGACTCTGCTGGGGAGAGCCTTGTCTGTTTGGGGTTTCTCTTGATTCTTTTCAGTTTTTGCATTGTTTCAAGTCCTTTTTGCCACTTAGGAACACCTTTCCAGTCTGATTACACACTTCCCTTGCCTTCTTTGGGTAGTTTTTGACCTTTTTTGGGATTTTTCTACCTATTCGCGAGTTGTTCTAGACAGTCGCGAATACAGTATTGTATTCACGTGTTGCTTCACTGAACAGTCGCAAGTCATTCGCGACCTACCCTTATAGACAGTCGCGAATACTCCTGGAAGTGGGGATTTTTAAAGTTAAATTTTGCTTGGTTTTTGCCTTGGGTAATCCTTGTTTCTGAGTGGATTTTATTTATAAATGCTGTTTGGCCTGTCTAGGTGCCTCTGTTGATCACAGTTTGTGCTTTTTCGGAAGCCCTTTGAGCCTTTTTGCTTGGATTGTTTACTGTCTGCATGCTAAGGTATTTTGGCCGGTTTGGGTTGTAGGTTAAAGTGTCTTTGTTCAGACCTGTGTTCAGGATCTTGGGCTCTGTTTTTTCAGTCTGTCTTCTGACAGTGGCTGATTCTCACTTGCCTTTGTAAGCCTGTAATGATTCTTGTCATTGCTTGCACCCAAGCTAGGGTTCCTAGCCTTCCTTAGTTGGTTGTCTTTTGGTTCTATTAGCCTGTGTGTTTCAGTTCTTTGCTTTTATACAGTTTATTTGATTCAAGTTCACTCAAGTCTAGTGTATCTTAGGTGCATGCTAGAGTTTTAGCCTTTTATAGCATTTGGTTTGTTCTTTGCTTTTCCCCCTTGCCTCCTTTGCTTGGTATGATTTTTGGCTTATGTTTTTGGTCAGCCTCTGTTCTTGACTTTGGTTTGATTTTTAGAAGCTTTTTGGTGTTGGTTTCCTTCTTCTTTTGTTGGTTAACTTCACCTTGCCAAAATAGTTGACTTGTCTTTAGTGCAAGTCTTTCTTCCAAGTAGGGTTTATACTGAATTTAGAGCACTCTAGAGTTTGTTTGGTGGTTGTTTAGCAGAGCTCCTTTTGCTTTGTTCTTGTTATCTGCATGCTTTTGCTTTGTAGGTAGTTTTTCTTTTGCCTTTATAAAAGAAAATTAAAAAGAACGTTTACTTGTTTGTGCTGCTTGCCCCCCCCACCTCTTTCTTTGGCTTGACCTTGTTGTACAAGGTACTGAGCAGCCTTTGTTTGTAGGTTTATATTGATACTTGGGACTTGTTGACCTTTGTTTATGTCAGTCTTATTGCTCAGTCTCTTCATTCCAAAGTTGTTGGCTTGTCTATCTTTGTGAGCCT
Organism: Pseudotsuga menziesii; assembly: GCA_001517045.1. NCBI lineage: Eukaryota > Viridiplantae > Streptophyta > Pinopsida > Pinales > Pinaceae > Pseudotsuga > Pseudotsuga menziesii. The sequence continues at coordinate 1,157,854 of LPNX010743069.1, forward strand.
TCCTTTCAAGAGAGGTTTATATTCAACTTTAGGGAGACCTAGGGTTTGTTTTCGGGGTGTAGAGTAGTTGTCCATTTGCTTTGCTTTCAGTATTTGCTTGCATTAGTTGATAGGCTGATTTTTTCTTTTCCACTTATAAAAGAAAAAGACAAAAACATATGTTTGCTTTATATGCATGTAGATTAGGTTTTTAGTCTAGATTGCATAGCATATCGTTGTTTTTGGGAAAATATATAAAAAGATTTGATCTTTTTTGGCTTTCAAGTTTTCTATTTGAAAAAGAAATATAAAGAGAATAGCTATTTGCTTTTTTGCATTTCATTTCTCTTTGCTTAGTCATTTTGTTTCATTTTTTGAGTCAAAACACCACATCAGTTTCATGCCATTCACCCTCTGAGTAAGAAACAACCCTTTAAAATGAACATATAATTTAAAATTTACTAGTAAGTTTTATTTTTTAGGGGCCGTACACCTACTAGCTTAGGCTAGACTTGTGGGCTAGGAAGTGTAAACTTCCCACAAGTTATAAAACTCAGACGTAGTGGACCTATCACTAGGTAAATCCTTTTCTACATTGATTGCATCTGGGAAGCTCCTCTCAAACGGGAGTTAAGCACGAGGCCGTGTGGAGGCTTGGACAGAGGAGATAACCCTCCGAATCCTTGTCAAAACGTAATCCAGGACTTTTATGCATCTGGGGATTCTGTCCTAGACAGAGTTTCGGGCTTAGCTACCCTGCCCATGCGTATGAGTTCGGCTGACGACTGTCCCCCCAGACTGTCAATTTAGTTAAGGTAGCCTCTAGTCTCTTTGACATATAGGGTTCATACATAGGTACACCGAAAGGTTATTTCTGGTTGACCTTGGACGGGCTTGGAAGGTAAGCCTTGTGGAAAGTGCAGGAGGGTGGTGGGTGATTCCTCCGCTTGTGCCTGAGAACCACCTCAAGGATGCCAAGTAACTGTCTATCAGCTTTCTTCTGGAAAGTGCATCTTATACCTGTTTGTCTGTTTGGGCTTTAGGAATTTTTTAGTGAGTGCTATGTGGTTTGTCTGTACTTAGTGGGCCTTCAGGTGTCTGCTTGGTAATTTTGGTTGTCCATCAACCTCAGACTTTGTCTCTTGTTTTGAATCTATGGATAACACCTCTTTGAACACCAACCAAGAGATCCCCATGATGGGAGCTCCTTGTCCTATTCCTCTTACAGGGAATGTTGGTGTTCCTTTGATGGCTACCTTGAATCTTCCGGGATTCACCCTAGGGCTACCAGTGTGGTTGTTTTCCACTCCAACTGTCCTGAATGCTCCTGATGCTTCTCAAGTAAGCACCTTATATCAAGGGCATCAAAACACTGTCTCCCCTTCACCTGTAGTTAGTTCTCCTCCTCCTTCTACCTCATGCAGTGAAAGTACTGATACTAGTAACCGACAGTCTAAACGGAGTAAAAGAAGGAGGAATAGGAAGAAAGCACATAAGCAAGGGGGAACCTATTCAACCTCTGCAATTCAAGTTGAACCTCACCACCCAACCTCGGTTGTTCAGGCTGGGGGCACCCATCCAACCTCTGCAGGTCATGTTGGATCTAGTCACTCAACCTCTGGTGTTCACGTTGAGTGCACCCGTTCAACCTCTGGTTTTCAAGTTGAACCATCCTATCCAACCTCTGTTGTTCATGTTGGAGCTATCCATCCAGTCTCTGGTGATCAAGCTGGTGGGATCCTTCCAACCTTTTCAGGTCATGTCGGATCCTGTCACTCAACCTCTGGTGTTCAAGCTGAGTGCATCCGTTCAACCGCTGGTTTTCAAGTTGAAACTTCCCATCCAACCTCTGTTGTTCAAGTTGGATCCATCCATCCAGCCTCTGGTGTTCACGCTAGGGGGATCCTTCCAACCTTTCCAGGTCATGTCGGATCCTGTCACTCAGCCTCTAGTGTTCATGCTGAGTGCACTCGTTCAACCTCTGGTTTTCAAGTTGAACCTCCCCATCCAACATCTGTTGTTCAAGTTGGATCCATTCACCTAGCCTTTGTTGCTCACGTTGGGGGCACACACTCAACTGCTACAAAGCATGTTGATTCTAACCATTCAGCCTCTGCTGTTCATGTTGATGGTGCTCGCCCAACCTCTACAAGTCATGTTGGACCCAGTCTCTCAGGCTCTGCTAGGCACGCTGGGGGCAGTCTCTCAGCCTCTGTACTTCATGCTGGAGACAATTCGTTAACCACTGCGAGTCATGTTGACACTGTTGACAAGTCTACCCATTCAAAACACAAGCTCAAGTTTCCTTGTAAGCTTTGTGAGGGAGACCACCTTACTT
>LPNX010743069.1:1160668-1202820 GCA_001517045.1 Pseudotsuga menziesii
CGATCAGTTGTATTTTCTTGATCCATCTCCTGACCCAACTAGAGACCAAGTCTTTCCTTTATTGATTCCCAGTGTTTCTGTAGACACTCCCCCGCCACAGGTGAACTATGTGGCTTCTTTTAATTTGTGTTCAATTGCTACTGAGAGGCAGCCTCTGTTTTCATGCTTACCTTCTCGGGACTTGGTCCCAGCAGTTGATCGGGTGAGTCATCCTATACAGATTGTAGAGCCTTCTCTCCACTCTGTCCATCCATTTGAAAGTTCAGATATGTGTCCTATCTCGGATGATTTCCTCCTTTCGGATGAAGTCTTCCTGGAGTCTTTGATACAGTCTGACCTTCTTTTTCAGTTGTGATTAAGTCTAACCCTGATTTGCTTAGTAAGCCTTCCCTTTTTCTTATGTTGGTTTTTGTTGAGTCTTTTGATTCTTCATTTGAAAAGCAAGTCAGTGATCCTGATGAGTTTGATTTTTTCTTATGAATTTCTCAGCTCCCGTGTTTTTGAGTTTGTTCCTGCAGACTCTATCTCCCTTGTTGATTTTCGCTTCTCTTCTGAGGTTGATATTATTGATTATAAACCCTCGAGCCTTGGTCCTATAGAATTTTCTTCGGTTGATTCTGCCTTGACTTTTCCTTTTGTAGAAGATAGCAAAGTCACAAGTGTTTCTGCCAAAGTGACCCGCATCGGATCGTTTCTTCTGATGTTGTTGTTTCTTGGAGACAGGATTATTAATTGGATTCACAACTATTTATGGGCCTCACCTTGTTGTTCAAGCTGTAATTAAATTTGTATGTGCCCTGCTCCTGCTTATGAGCCTGATGCCGGCTTCCACGCTTTTAGCTCGTTGTATAAGCCCTCATCTTTGTTCTCATTTTCCGCCTAGCCTTGTATCATTTTGCCTTTGCAACTTGACACCCTTTACCCTGAGGAGACGTTCCCCGAGTGTCCTTATCTTGCTCGCTTTCCTTGCATTATGCATAGGTTTGTTCCTTGCGCTTGGAACTAGTTTCGCCTGTCTATGACACTTGTCTCCTTGCATTTAGAGCATTCTTTCTGCTCTCCTTCTAGCTCGTTAAAAACAGTAAGGAGGCCGTGAGTTGAATTTTTCGGACTCGTTAAAATTTCACGGGAAAGATTATGAGTTTCTTTAGGCCCAAGTCTGACTCCTCAAAATAGACTTGACTGCCGAGTAAACTTGTCTGTTCAGGCTCGTTAAGAATATGTGAACGGGCATCCACATTGGTGGTAGGTTATCTCTTTCTCGGACCATGTGGAATAATACGAGAAATGATCCCTCTCTTTTCTACTGAATTGAGAAGAGTATTCTCAGGCATAGGTTTATCTCTTTTCCGGACCTGAGGGACTAAACTTACGGAAAAGGAACCCCTGGTATGAGCTTAGTTTTCTCTTTTTCGTGCTCTGGACCAAAACATGAAAAAGATTCTGAGTGTACTTTATGTCTTTGTCATGCTCGTTAAACCCTAAAGAATAAAGCATTGAGTTTATTGTTGTAAGCTCCATTTCTCGTAATCAATTGGATCTTTCCGAGTGATCTTGCCTTCCTTCACACTCGTAAAACTCAGGCTTTATATGCTGCTTTTGAAGGAGCATTGGGTAGGTGGTAATGTAACCTTTTTCGGACCTTCCTGACTAAGTACGAAAAAGGTGCGCCTTTTCTTCTTCAGAAGTTAAGAGAGTTCTTCTTTGGTTTGTTTTATACTTTTTCGGCCTCAGGAGACTAAATTGTACGAAAAGGGACCCCCCTGGAGTCTTCTTTGGAGTTTTCAGACTCTCTAAACTATGAAAACACCGTCGAGCATGTACTAGTTCGGGCTCGTAAAATCCATGAATCAGTGCCTTATCAAGCATTCTTCTTTCTTTTCTTTGAGCTTGTCAAAAAATGAAGATGGTCCCGAGTTTGCTTCTTGGACTCATTAAACCTTTACAAGAAAGAAGGGAAGGGGAGGTTTATTTCCATGTTTTTTACATCTTGGCAACAAGTCTTGTTTCCTTGAAAAAAACACCAGTTTTGAGTCTATCAACCATTGGGTCCTAGTCTTTTTACTTTATCCTGATTCAGAGTTTTCTTACTCCTCCAGTTGGTCTCTTTTCCAATTATATGGGGAATCTGTCAATGTCTCCTACATTGCAGATTTGTTTCGTCAGTCCTTTTGTGTCAAAAGCTGCCTAAGTCACTTTTGTGTCGTGCTCACTGTTCAAGGATTAAAGCTTTGTCGACCATTCTGCAGTTGCCTTGACCTTTTGTGTCGGCCATTCCCTGGTATCCGTTCATTACATCATGTCTTCAGCGGTCCTTTTTGTGAAATTTCAGTACCAATTCCAGATCCAATTAGTCTTTGACTTACCTCGTGTTGGATGATGAAGGATGCCTTAATGCCTTCCTTCCAACAGATCTCTTCCTATCGACTGCAACACATCTTACTCTGGGGACGAGATTTAGAGTTTTATGACAGTACCTTGGGAATTGTTGTCATCAATGGCAATTTCCCTCGCTATTGGGTAGTGGGAATACCTTAATGTCTCCTACTCGATGGATTCTTCAAGTGTTCGACTTCAAGTCCTTGTAATCACACTTGTTAGAATGTACTAGGTACCTTGGGAACCATTTTCATTAATGGTGGTTTCCCTCGCGTTTGTTAACGGTTTTCATTATTGACCGGTAATCAAACGGCTTCCTCCATGTTCGACTTCAACTCCTTTATTCACATGGTTTGGATTCGTACCTTTTTTGGGCGGTTTGGATTGAAGACCTTGGGCTGACAGTAGCATTGTCATTTTTGCTATTGCCCGAGTTGCGCAAGACCTTGTTATACTTTCTATGACATTTTGCTGAGACATAGATCCACCTTGTATTTTTGTGGCTATGATCGATTGTTGAGCATGGATCCACCTTGTTCATTTGTGGCCATGGCTCCTTTAGATTTGATATGGCGCCTTTTTGCATATTGAGCGACCATGATAGTTTCATCAGTTATACATATGTTGGATCCGCCTGTATCTTTATGGTGATGTTTTGTATATGGATGTGTATGTGCCAGAGATCAGTTTTTTCTGACATTTATCTCTCTTTCAGGTACCTTCACTCGAGCCTTTCGATCTTGGATTCTATGCTCTCTCCATACTCAGCTGTTTCCTTTATAATGTATTTCGGCTATCTTCTTCCCCTCTAACCTCACACATTAGGGGGCATTTGTTATACATCAGATTGGCACCTCTCCATCCGAGTGCCGAAATTCCTCATGTTGGCACACAAAAGGACATCTATGGATTGAGGTTTTCCCAGAACAATATAGCTTGGCTTATCATGAAATAAATTCTGCCTCTATCCAGCTAATTACCTTGCCATTTTTGACATGTTAGGATGTATCCTTCTATACAACTCGCGAGTCATTCGCGAGTCTCCTTTGTAGCAAGTTGCGAATCTATGTATTCGCGAGTTGCCCTTATACATAGTCGCGAATCATTCGCGGGTTGCTCTACTGCATACCCGCGAATGTGCCTCTTAGCATTTAAACATAAAAAATCGCGTTAAGTAGAGATTAGTTAAGTTATTTAACTTAATTTCCTTAACTGCTGTAACTTCTTCAACCTGCGAAACTACCTTATTTCACTCATATAAATAGAGGTAGGAAAGGCCATGAGAAGGACTTGAAATTTATGCATTGTTATGCTGGAGGAATCGGGACTCTCTTTGCCCACACCTTTTCCCTGGAGGTCTTCCCCTTGTGTTGCAGAGCTTGGAGGCTGAGTTCTTTAGAGAAGAGAAGTAGCAGAACCAGATCAAGGTTTCGTGAGGTGCCAAACTTGAAGAGAAGGTATACTTGTACTTGTTTTCAAGATTAATAAAGATGTGATGTCCTTCTTCTTCCCAAATCATTGTTCAATGTGTGATTGAATATCTGTTTATGATCATATTATAATGTTATTCAGATCATTGTTTCATATTCATTTGATTATCATTGTCTTATATGTGGTCATAATGGTTTGAGGAAGTTATAACTTGTTTTGCAGGTCTCTTGGAGTGAGAGGAGCAAGAAGAGGATTGAAGAGAAATCTTGGACCAGCCTTCGGTTAGTCAGGTGTGGATCTTTCTCATCTCTGAAACTTGCTGTTATATGCTTGCTGAACATTGTGCATCTCTCTTTCAACCCCAGTACGTTGATGGCCTCTTAAACCCTAGCCATAGGATACTTTCCTTTACAACAATGCTAATGTGAGTAAAATCAACTAATTTCAACATCAACCAAATCTAAATCGAAAAAGACAAAATGTCACATAAAATAATTCAAAAACTTGCAAGACCCAAACAGTTTCATAATAAGGACTTTGAATTATCCTTGATAGAAAAAAAAAACGCTAACAATGCCTTCTAGAACCAAGATGATGTCTTCGATATACTACTGTAAAATAGAACTTGTCAGTGCTTCCCATCTTTGATAAAAACTAAGTTTCTCTAGTTGACCATTGAAGTAAAATGAAAAGGTGGCCATGAAAAAATGAGCCTAGAATTGCCAATTTATATCAAGATTAGGGTGGTACTCTTAGGACTTAAATATCCTTTAACAATATCAATAAAATTGGGACATATTAAACTTTTAGGACGTTCTCACATATTAAATTTTAATCCCTCTTATGGTATTTCACCACTGGATGCATAAAAGTTACTCGAATGAAAATCAAATTTGAGTTTTGGAAAATTAACAGCATGACCCTCAAGAAAAACAGTTTTATCATCAAACTACATGTTTCAGCCAGCTAAGATATGGATTTAACACTAGTATCTTTTTATGTTATTTGGGGAAAGGATCGTGAGACTATAATAAGGTTGATTTTCTTTGGAGATAGTCAGAGAAATTGCTTGCTAGAAATAGCTTCTCTGCTGTGATTTCATGCTAATAATTATTGGAGAGGTTTCCTAGAGTAAGTAACAACCTTCATGCCAATTGAAAGCTCAACAAACAACATCTTTCCATTGTCACTAAAAATCTCAATAAAACAACAACTTGAGACAATTTGCAGCCATGCAGACAATTAGCATGTTTTTTCTTGCTTTCCTCCACAGGTAGTTAGGACGAATGAACTCCGTTACTAGTGGTGGATTCTACATATAGAAGGTCAAGATGAGTTGAAGGGGTTAGACAGTATTATCCCGGAGAAGGTTACAATAGTTATACATCTCATCATCCTTCCACCTCTAGGTTCCCATGATCTACTTCCACCACTACATACTACTAGAGCTACTATAGCTAGACTGCTTCCACCTTGTAAGATGATCATAATTTAGTTTCCAGAATATCAATAAACTTTCTATAAACATGTTGCAGCTGCAACCTTTTTCCCAAATTTTTCTACAATTTTGGACCCTCCTTTCAATTTTATCTAGCCTGGGATTGTTTGGGTTCCTAAACTCTGTTTTTCCTCTGCTATAAATTTGGATTTTTGATGTGGAGGTCGGATGACTAATTGACTATTTTTTCCCAATGTTTCGGAGGTTAAACGAGCTTATGTTACTGTTTCCCAGTCGAAGGTCTTTCAAGCACTTAATGTTTGATTTTTCTCTATCGAAAGTTTGTTAATGTTTGAGTCGGGGCACTAGTTCTCTATGTCGCTGGCGTTTCAGAAGGGAAACGATGAAAGTTTTGATGGATATTTCTTATTCTCGCCGAAGCCATGGCCTTTATCTTTCTAAATTTTTGATTGTAAATGACTTGGTTTTTCTCTATCAGAATGTTTTTGACAAGCGATCGAAGGTTTAGTCCTCTATGATGCCGCCGTTTCGGAGGGCTTGTCCTCTGCATTGCCAACACTGCGGAGGCGTTCAGTCTTAAATTTTTGACCTTTAGCACTTATTGGTTTCAATCACCGATGCGAAACCATATTTGTTTGTGAATCCGCCGTTGTGGTTGTCGATCAGATTATGTGATCCGATGTATTAGTGATTAGTTTTTCAATCGCCGACGCATAACTATCGGCAGCGTTTAGTGCTCGGGATCACCGACACTGCGGAAGTCTTGAGGTTTGAGTCACCGACGCATAGTGGTTAGAGCTTCCGATCACCGATGATTTTTGTTATCACGGAACCCGTAGTCTGTCTGCTTCTCGCCGTTGCGGTTGCGTAGTGAACTATCCGCCCGATACTTAGTGCTTCCACCAACCGATAGGGTTTTTCCCGTCGATAAGGTTTTTTCTTTCCTATACCTTTTACTGAAGGTTTTCCACGACGAGGAGCACAGTACAGAGTCTAGTGTTTTGGAGATTAGCAGTAGCAAAAAATGTGGTTCATGGTTGTATCGAAGGATTTCGAGTTAGTTCAAATGGGGCCTGGATTAAGATGAAGAATCTTTGTTATCAGGGTTGTCATTTTGGTTACAGACAAGGTTTTAAACACAACCGCAGGATTTTCTTTTTACCTTGTCGTGTTTCTTTTCATGCATTAATACTGTGTATAGTTTATTTTTACAGAATGCATATGGAAGAGGTAAATAGCTTGATACTGTTTTTGTTATTTTGGTAAAATATTAATGGCATAAGAACATGCTATGTTTATGACAGAGAGTTGGCTGAAGAATGAAGAAGAAGAAAGAAAGAGAAATGAGGAAGCAGAGATAAAGAAAAGAAAAGAAGAAAGTGAAAGTTTGAGATTAACAGGATTTCAAAAGAACCAACAGATTATTGAGCAGATCAATAATAGCAGAGGCTCAGGCTTGGAAAAAGCTCATCAGTGACCAAGCTGGTCCCTCTTCATAAAGTGCTCTTAAATTTTAATTTAAAATATAACATGTTGTATAAATTATGGGCACATACTACAAGACAAAAAATTTAGAATTGAAAGGTTGAGGTAGCCCAAAGGTCATCGAGGGGCAGCCCAAAGGTTTTGCTTTTTTGTATAAATAAAGGAGAATTTAGATGTAAAAGGGGACTTTTTCCTAGATCATTTGTGAGAGTATATTGTAAGAAGAACTATTTCATTTTGCAATAAATAATTACAAGTTTCATGCTGGAGAAAGCTTGGTGGAATGTTTCAAATGCTGTGCCATGGATCAGTTGAATGTGAACTATTTCGTTTTTAGCTTATGTCCATTAACTGTGAGATCGTTCTAACTCATTGATTCTATGTTCATGTTATGAATGCACTCTAGTTTATTCTGTGAAATTTCCACTGTGAGTAATGAAGGTTTTTATAAACAATAAGCTATCTTGTTGTTCATATATCTATTAATGTTCATGTGTTATGAAATAAGTAACAGCTATAGGTAATTTTTCTTAATGCATGCGTAGAAATACATTACTCATTAATAACTGATACTTTTGCACCCTAGGGATAGGTTAGTTAGTTAGTTTTAGTTTCTTGCTATGTGTGATTTAGATGCGAGAGAGTTAAGACGAGAGGTAAGAACCTGCGCATCACATTGTGACACTCCTCGTTATCTCTATCAAATCTGCATTTTTAGATAGGCACTTGCACATCATAACTTAAACACAAAAAACTAAAAATATACACGGTGGACCGGGCCGTAACCGGTAAAACGTTTTAATTTGTTACTTGACCTATGGTAGCCGGGCCGTAAACTAGACGGATTCCCCATACCAAACAATAACGAGCTAGTTGGGAACATTTATTGGGGAGAATCCCTAACTGTTGTTACCTGCGATTTTCCAGGCCTCAACAAAAAAAAAACTATCATAATATTTCATAATTAAGCCCTTTTCACATATGCCAAAAATTCTAGAAATGCTTGCATCATGCAAACCACATATCTAAGAACACATTAACACAATCTAACATAGTACATCAAGATGGGAAAATTACGTGGAAGTGTCCAACACCAAGTTTGAAAGAAACCTTGCAAATGTTTCTAAAATACCTTTTCTATCCATGTTATTCTAGTTGAATACCAATGATTATAATATGTTAAGAAACTTTCCAAAATTTTATATTGTTTATTTTCTACCCACGTGATGATGATATGTGAATAGAAATCATTATATCATTTGGGAGTACATGTACACAATGTTGAATATAGGAGAAAACAAATATTACATATTATATTCATTATCCTTCAAGGTCTCATTTTTAAGATGATATAAATTACCTGATTGGATTCCATAAACAACATTAAGCAAACTATGTTGCTTGTGTCTTGTTGATCATTGGACTGGAAAAGCTCAATGCTAAATATACAACTATCATATCACTCCAACCCTTCCCTCTCTAGTAATTCCACTATAATAAGTACAAGTTAAATCATCCATAACAGAACTGTACACATACACATATAAACCATGACCATTCTAGGCACATAGCATAACTTGATTATTTGTTGGTTTTACAGGGCCCCGTCCCATTCTTCAACAACCTCTCCAAACTTATCTCAACGAGGATTGTCCACAAGCACCCACTAACCCTCAAAACCATTCATCCAATAAGAAATATATGTTGGGTGAGTATCTCCTCTTTCATTTTATTACTAACTCCATTGTTCTTGTTTTTCATTATGTACCACTTAAAAAATTGGACAGTTGAATTTCTAGATCACCTACCAAATTCAATAAGAGTGTTAATTCCTACAGGTTACTCTAATGAGTTGAAAACCCTCGAACAAATGTTTTCTATTTGACTATGTTGTCAAAATTCAGTTGGAACTACAACAAAAGATTTTGAAATATCGGTAAATATGTTAATATAGCCACTTTTTGTTAGAAGTGAATTCTCTTGAGTCTTTACTTTTCGCATCATGCTCATAGGAGTCGTTCTAGTGCTCCCACTTTGTATATAGTGGTATGTACATCATTTTGAGACCAAGAGTCCCTTAGACATACTTTAGTGGTCATTCATTGGACATTAATAAAATTGTCTTATTATTTACAAAGAAAGCAAACAAAGCATGTTCATAACCATATGCTATTAGTATAGTTAATTTCTTACTCATTGTAGATATAACATTGCAAAGGGAAGAAACAAATACCAATTAGATAATGCCACTAATACATAAAAAACACTCAAAAGACTAAAGAGCAAGATAAACTAGGAATGGAAACTAAACACACCATAAAAGCACATATATATGGATTACCTTGATTTGTACCAATTGAGATTAACTGATGTTACTCCCTGACAATACATTAGCACAACCCAGATTCACAATGACAAAAAAAAGAAAGAAATATAGGTATAACTTGATACAATGCCAAAAGGCTCTTAAAAATAATTAAACCTCTCTCTATAGGTTCACATATGCAATACGCAAGAAAAAACATGAGCATTATTCAATACCATGCCAAAAGGATCTGTTGCAGTTGCAACTATTTCCCAAATTTTTTTAAAATTTTGGACCCTCCTTTTAAATTTTGTCTTGCTTATATTTGTTTGGATTGCTAAACTCTGTTGTCTTCTGCTACAAATTGGATCTTGTGAGGTTGAATTGGGGTAAATTGTTTTCCATTTTCGGGAGTTTGAATGACTATCTTTTGTTGGACTTGAACTTGAAATTTTGTTTTTCGTTGTCCGAAGTCATTTGAACTGTAAATTGGGGGCGTAGTTCTCTACGCAACTGCCGTTGTAGAGATCAAGTAATGAACGTTTCGATGCCCAGTTTTATTTTCCACGATGCACCTTTACCTGTTTGTTTTCTTTGGACTATCGACGTTTTTTATTTTATCGCGATCGAAGCATCAACCTTCTATATCGCCGCCGTTTCGGAGGACAGATAAAGAATAGGCCGATGGTTAGTTTTTCTTTCGTCGATTACGTGACTTTATTGTTTCAAACTTTTGCTTGCGATGATTTTTTCTTTTTTCCCTTGGAGCGGTTTATGACTTTGATCGAAAGCCGTAGTTTATTTGATTCCCACAATTGCAGCTCCGGAGTGGAATAACCATCCGACATGGTTTGTTCTGATTTTCACCGATGGTTTGATTTTTGCCATTGTTTTCTACTATTGCGGAACCCTTAGTATATGTGAATTCTGCCGTTACGGATCCTCATTGAACTTGTCATCCGATGTTGTAGTGGTTCTGGGTTCCGATGTTGCAGTTAGTGTTTTATTTTTCCGACGATTTGTTTTGCTGCGGAACCCTTAGACCATGGGTCGCCCACTGTTGCGGCTCCTTAACAAGCTAATCGCCCGATCCTTAGTTTTTCATTCACCGACGAGGAGTTTTTTCTGCCCGATGCTATAGTATTTAGTCTTTCCGATGCCGATAGACTTAATAGTCTCGTGAAACTCGTTGTCTGTCTGAAGCCTGCCGTTGCGGCAGTGAATAAGACTATCCTGCTGATGCTTTAGTGATTTTTCCTGCCTGTTTTGTGTGTGTTTTTTCCCTATCTTATGGGCGACGAAGGTTTCATTTTTTTTTTATCATTTTAGGGTTTTCGCGACGAAAGCGTAGTACAGGGCCTCACTTTGATGATCAGTGTTATTGTTAGTATGGTTTATGTTTGTTGAAAAGATGCAGTCCGAATTAATGATGAATTTTTTGTTTTAACTGCAAACGGACTTAGGATATTCTTCAGACCTTAGTTTGATGATTACTGCTGCAAAGAAGACATAGCTGAAGGACAAAGTAGAAGGGAGTTGGCTGAAGAAATAAAAAATAAAAAGCAGAGGTGTTGCTAAAAAAGTAGAGAGTGAAGATCTGAGAAAAACACGATTTTAAAAGGACCAATGGATTACTAAGCAGAATTGATAGCAGTAGAGGACTGGGCTTGGAAATGGCTCATCAGTTACCAAGCCGGTCCCTTTTTACAAAGTGCTTGTAAATCTTAATCTAAAATGTAACGTATTGTACAAATCATGAACACTCACAAAGTACAAAATTGTAAGATTAAATGGTTGGGGGAACCCCAAAGGTCACCCGGGGGGAAACCCATAGGTTTTGCTGTTTGTATAAATATAGGAGAATTAGAGGGAATAAGGACTTTTTCCCAGACAGATTTGTGAGAATCTGATGTAAGAAGAACTATTTCCTTTTGCATAAAGAAATTGCAAGTTTCCTGTTGGAGAAAGCTTTGTAATATTTTTCAAATGTTGTGCCATGGATTTGCTGAATGTGAACTATTTCGTTTTCAGTCTTGTGTCCTTGAACTATGAGATCATTCTAACTCTTTGAACCTATGTTCTTGTATGAATGCTCTCTAGTTTATTCTATGAATTTTCCACTATGAGTAATGAATGCTGTTCATAAACAATTGGCTATCTGGTTGTTCAAATATCTTTAAATGTTCACGTGTTTTGAAAGAAGTATCAGCTATCTGTGATTTTTCTTAATGCATGCGCAAAACACATTACTCATTAATGAATGATAATCTTGCTCCCTAGGGATAGGTTAGATAGTTAGTTTTAGTTTTCTTGCTGTGTGTGATTTAGATGTGAGAGAGTTTATGACGAGAGGTAAGAACCTGCACATCACATTGTGACTGCTTCTCGTATTCTCTATCAATCCGCATTCTTAGATAGGCACTTGCATCTCATACTTTAATACAAAACTAAAACATACACGGTGGTCCTGGCTGTAACCGGTAAAACCTTTTTATTTTTTTACTTGACCTATGGTAGCCGGACCGTAAACCGAATGGATTCCCCATACCAAACAGTAACAGGCTATTTGGGAACATTTACTGGGGAGAATCCCTTGCTGTTGTTGCCTGTGATTTTCTAGGCCTCAATAGTTTTTGGTGCTAGAAGGAGGGCCGTCAGTGCATGGCTGGCCGAGGAAACCCTTTTCCTTGAAATTACTCAACCGGTAACAGTTCTAAGAGCAGTTTGTTTCCCAATCCAATTCCTGAAGAGAAGGGTAAAGAGCATTTGTATTCTGTCAATAACAAAGTAGTGAATGATTTGAGAAGACATACCCGGGCATATGTGAAGAAGATTGGAGAATTATCGATTATCCTTGACTTACCTAGAAGAGAATATAAAAAGAAAGACTGCCCTATATTGGAAGACTCAGTATTGGTTGGAGATTTGGAAGAACTTGTAGAAACAGCCTTACAGGAAGCTGTGCAGCTTTTGAATCAAGTAGGCCCATATACACCTTACGGTTCACCTATTAATACTCCTATTCATTCACCACCTCACTCTCCACCCAGACTCATGGCAGGCGTAAATGCAAACCAACCACCTGTTGATGTATTTGTAAGTTTGGAATGTATTCATCTATGTATCTTATGTATTGTAACCTGATGTTTATACCGGGATGTATCTATAATGTAATTGAGTCATGTTGTCATGCCTCGATGTTCCGATTGGGAGGATCAATAATGTAAACAAGTAATGTCAAGTCATTGTGGGTAACCCTCCGATTGTCTAAGGGTTAAAGTCCCCGCAGTTCCGGGGCACTAGGGTTATTAGACTCTCCTAGTAGAGGTCGGCCCTAGTAGGGTTTTAGTCATGCCGGGATTAGTATAAATAGAGAGCTGGACTCTCTATTTTAACACACATCACAAACACACTCAAGTGTAGCACATAGTTGAGGAAGGAGAAGACACTGGGGCTAGATAAGAAGAAGGTTACTATTGTCGGGAGATCACTTACTGTTTTGGGCTTTTACTATTTTGGTGCTGATTCTATCTTTGAGGAAGTTGCAGGCTTTTCTTCATTTATGGTTTCCTCGAGGAAAAACACTGTGTTCATTGTCTCTTGTGTTTGATTGCTGTACTTGTTATTCTCTCAGTTAAAGATCCTAATAATGCTAGCTTAATGTTGAAAAACTAACATGGAATCAGAGCTAACCTGAGAAGAAGACACTATGCAGCTGCAGAAACTAGGGCTTCCTATTTTGTGGATCTCTCTCCACAGATTTTTAGAAAAAGTAGGTTGGAATAACTCTCCTCCCTAGGGCGCATCTTTTTGTTGAAGCAAAATCCAATTTTGAGGTTTTTCAGTTTTGGACCCGACACTACTGCTAAAAATTAGGGCTTTTCACAAAAGAGAAATTTTTCAGTGAGCCCAGGCCTGGATTGATCTCCTCCCCAAAATCGAATTTAGGGATAAATTTCAAGGCATTTGGGTGGACAGAACTCTGAAAAATCAAAACCCTAATTTGCTCCTGATCCAGTACTGTGGGATTTCCGCTCCAAATGCAAATATGACATCTTGACCTGGTAAGATCTAAATATTTTGTATTTCCATTTGAGGTTCTCAGTTTAAGATGTCTCATCATACCAAGCTTGATGAAAAGCTTGAGGGAGCTGATAACTTCAGAGCCTGGAAGTATAGGATCTCCTTGGTCTTGGAAGAAAATGAGTTGGACTCCTACATCCATGAGGAGATTCTAGTTCCAGAGGGAGATGAGGAAAAGGCCTTGCACAAGAAGAAGTTGGTTATGGAAAAGAGGATCATTGCTGATTCTATCAAGGATCACCTTATTCCACAGGTGTCCTCTCTCAAGACACCTAAATCTATGTTTGATGCTCTAACCAAATTGTTTGAAGGGAAGAACATAAACCGGAAGATGACCTTGAGGAACCAACTAAAGAATGTGAAGATTTAGAATGCAGAGACCATCCAGTCTTACTTCACAAGGGTTTCTCAGATCAAGGAACAATTAGAAGCTGTAGATGAAGAAGTGGAGAATGCATAAATTGTGATGACAACACTGAATGGCCTTCCTAGGTCATGTGATTCATTCATCCAAGGAATCTGTGCCAGAAAGAAGTTAGTCAAATTCAACAGACTATGGGAAGAATGTTCTCAAGAAGAAGCTCAGATAGCAACTCGAGAAGAGAAGATGGGAAGTGAAGATCAACCTCTCACAGTTCACTCTAAGAAAGGCAGAAGAAGATCTCATCACTCCAAAGGTAAGGATCCTCATCATAGAGATAAAAGTAGAAGGGACCTATCTAAAATGAGATGTTGTACATGTGATAAAAGAGGACACTTTGCAAAATACTATCCTAAGAACAAGGTTCACTCTCATAAGAAGAAGGGGAACAAGAGAAGACATCATGCTCATGCTGCAGAAGATGATGAACCATCTAAGAAAAGAACCATATATGAAAGTGAAAGTTTTTCCAGTGAAGATGAATTTGTTTTGATTTCTGCTCTTATAGGAAACATTACTCATGGAAGCACTGATTGGCTTATAGAAAGTGGGGCTTCCAAACATATGACAAGATTTAAGGAATCCTTTGTGAAACTTTCAGAACATGAATCACCTCACAAGGTGAAGCTAGGAGATGACTACCAGTATTCAATAAAATGTAGTGGGGAATCCTCCTATAAGCTATACTTTGGGAAGTCTATAACAATGAAGGAAGTTTTGTTTGTGCCAGGACTCAAGAAGAATCTCCTCTCCATATCTGCACTAGATGCAAAAGGAATGAGGGTTGCATTCATAGATGTTCAAGTCATCATGTGGCCAAAAGGAAAGACTATTGATGATGCGGTGGTGATTGGAGAACAAGAAGGAGGATTGTACAAATTAAAGGGCCATCCAGAACAAGCATTGGTCCATGACACAGTAGAGCCAAGTGAACTTTGGCATAGAAGGCTTGCACATATGCATTACAGAGCACTGCCAATTGCAAGCAATGCTGTTGAAGGTCTTCCAGAATTCCAAGAAAAACATGATGGGATCTGCAAAGGATGCGAGAAAGGAAAGAATACAAAGAATACATTTCCTAGTAGCGAAAGAAAAGCCAAAGGAATCCTAGAAATCATCCACTCCGATGTATGCGGTCCTATGTCATCAAGCTCACTAAGCGGGTATGCATATTATGTTTCTTTTATTGATAATTTTTCTAGGAAGACATGGGTTTACTTCATGAAGAACAAAGACGAAGTATTCAACAAATTCAAGGAATTCAAAGCCTTGATCGAGAACCACACTAAAAAAAAGATCAAGAATTTTCGATCAGACAATGGCGGAGAATTCACTTTGAATGAATTCAAAGAGCTATGCAAAGAATCAGGGATTAAGAGGGAGTTGTCCACTCCTTATAATCCACAACAGAATGGGATTGTAGAATGGAAGAACAGAACTATCATGGAAGCTACAAGAGCTATGTTTCATGATCAAGATCTTCCTATGCATATTTGGGCTGAAGCTGCCAGAACAATGGTGTATGTACAAAACCGTACTCCACATAGAGTACTTGAGAACAAGACTCCTGAAGAAGTCTTCTTTGGTAAGAAACCAGAAGTCAGCCATCTCGGAATATTCAGCTGTCCTGTATACATACACATTCCAAAATCGAAGAGAACAAAATTAGATCCTTCAGGAAAGAAGGGTATATTTGTGGGATACTCTGAAAGATCGAAGGCTTACAGAATATATTTCCCAGGATAAAAGAATATTGACATCAGCAGGGATGTGACATTTGATGAAGACACAACTTACAACAAATCTAGGACAAGACCTGTTGAAGAACCTGAAGAATCAGAATCACCCAGAATTCATGATACAACCATGAATGAAGAAACTCAAGAAGAAGATTGAGATTTTGAAGAACCACAAATACCTGTAGATCCACGTTTGGAGAAGAATCCTCATAAGAGGAAACCTGCTTGGGTACGTGAAATTATCCAAGGTGCAGAAAGATATGGGGCTCCAGAAGAGAATCACAGAGAAAGAAAGAGGACCAGATCCTACTCCAGGTATGTAGCTTTACTATGTGATTTCATTGATAAAGAACCTTCCAGTTATGAAGAAGCGGTAGAATGGAAAGAATGGAAGGATGCTATGATCGAAGAGTATCAATCGATCATGAAGAATGATGTTTGGGATATTGTTCCAAGACCAGAAGGGAAGTCAGTTGTAACTTCCAAATGGATCTACAAGATCAAACATGCTGTAGATAGTAGCATTGAAAAATATAAAGCAAGATTTGTGGCTCGTGGTTTCTCTCAGAAAGAAGGAATAGATTATGAAGAAACCTTTGCTCCTGTAGCCAGATACAATTCCATCAGATCGGTACTTGCTCCAGCTGCAGTGATGAGATGGAAGATACACTAGATGGATGTCAAGACTGCTTTCTTGAATGGTGTAGTGTAAGAGGAAGTGTATGTAGAACAACCACTCGATTTTGAGACTCATGACAGGGAGTCTCATGTGTGCAAATTGAAGAAAGCCCTGTACGGTTTGAAACAGGCACCAAGGACTTGGTACGGCAGAATTGATAGCTTTCTATCTAGTTTGGGCTTTACCAAGAGTAAAGAAGATTCCAACCTTTACTACAAGGTTGAATATGGAAACCCAGTGATGCTTCTACTATATGTAGATGATCTATTTGTGACAGGAATGGATGGGTTGATTGCTGATACGAAGAGAAATATTGCTGCCGAGTTCGAAATGAAGGACTTGGGGATGATGAATTATTTTCTAGGTATGGAGGTGTGGTAGAGTGTAGATGGAATATTCCTTGGACAAAGGAAGTATGCAGTAGAGATCCTAAAGAGGTTTGGGATGATGGACTACAAGGCTATGGCCACACCTATGGCATCGAACCTGAAGCTATTGAACGATGCTTCATCAGATTTAGTTGATGCTACAATGTATCATTAGATGATTGGGTCCTTGATGTACCTGACAAGACCAGATATTTGCTTTGCTGTGAACACCTTGAGCCAGTTCCTGATAGATCCGAGACATGTTCACTTAATTGCTGCAAAGCATATTCTGAGGTACCTGAAGGGTACAATTGATTATGGGCTCAAGTACGAGGCAAATTAGAATATTAACCTAGAGGGTTATGTTGATTCAGATTGGGTAGGCAATGCCATCGATAGGAAGAGCACTTCAGGGTGTTGCTTCAGTATGAAATCAGGTGTGATCTCTTGGTTTAGCAGGAAGCAATCCTGTGTGGCACTGAGTGCAGCTGAAGTAGAGTATGTCGCAACTTGTTTAGCTAGTTGTGAGGAAGTATGGCTGAGGAAGCTACTATCTTATTTATTTGATCTCTAGTTGGATGCTACTTGTATACATTGTGACAACCAGAGTTGCATGAAGTTGTCAGAGAATCCAGTGTTCCATGACAAGTTGAAGCATATCGAGATCAAGTATCACTATATCAGGGATATGGTGCAAAGGGGAGCAGTGAAGCTCTGGTATGTTGCGATGAAGGGACAGATAGCTAATGTATTGACGAAGCCATTGGCTAGGCTGAAGTTCGAGTACTTCAGGGAGAAGCTTGGTGTTCTCCAGATCGAGGTTTCCTCCAAGAGAAAGTGGTGAGACCCATAGCCATTTTGACATGGTGAGAGGATTGGTTCCTTCCATGGTCAGATGTAAGGGCTGAGCCATTCTATCATGGTGAGAGGATTGGTTCCTTCCATGGTCAGATGTAAGGGCTGAGCCATTCTATCATGGTGAGAGGATTGGTTCCTTCCATGTCAGATATGAGTGCTGGCCATTCTGTCGAGTAGGAAAAATGTAAGGGCAATTGCCATTCTAGGAATGGAGGTGCCTGGTCAGTTACCAGGAAAAATCAGTCCAAGACTGAGAAGCCATTCTGATGTGATAGAGGGATGTGTTCCCACTTGATCAGATGTAAGGGATGAGCCATTCTGTCATGGCTAAAGGATTAAGTTCCTTCCATGTCAGATGTGGGTGTTGGTCATTCCGACGAGCAGGTCGGATGTAAGGGCAACTACCATTCTCTTGGAGAATGGAGGCACCTGGTCAGTTACCAGGTAGCTCAGTCTAGGACTAGGGGCGATTCTGATACGATTGTAGGATTGGTTCCTACAAGATTAGATATGAGTGCAAGCCCTTCCATCATTGTTGTAGGATGTGTTCCTGCATGGGTGGATGTAAGTGCAGAGCCCTTCCATCATTGTTGTAGGATGTGTTCCTGCATGGGTGGATGTAAGTGCAGAGCCCTTCCATCATTGTTGTAGGATGTGTTCCCGCATGGGTGGATGTAAGTGCAGAGCCCTTCCATCATGGTTGTAGGATGTGTTCCTACATGGGTGGATGTAAGTGCAGAGCCCTTCCATCATGGTTGTAGGATGTGTTCCAACATTGGTGGATGTAAGTGCAAAGCCTTTTCATCATGGTTGTAGGATGTGTTCCCGTATGGGTGAATGTAAGTGCAGAGCTCTTTCATCATGGTTGTAGGATGTGTTCCCGCATGGGTGAAAGAGCAGATCCTTTTTAGCATTGTTGTAGGATGTGTTCCCGCATGGCTAAATATAAGTGCTGATCCTTTCTGATAGGGTTATGGGATGTGTCCCCTCATGATTGATTGTGAGTGTTGGGCCTTTCTGATATGATTATAGGATTGGTTCCTACATGATCAGATATGAGTGCTGGGCATGCATTTCTGATGAGTAGGTCAGATGTAAGTGCTGGGCGGGCCATTCTGATGAGCAGGTCAGATATAAGTGCTGAAGAAAGACCTACATGGAGGCTAGGCCTACAACCAACATGAAAAAGGGATGGATTTGTAGAACTTCCTATGACGAGAAGAATCATGAGATAGCACTCGTGATGATCTAGTGATGATGATCCAACAATGATGATCCAGATCGAGTGATGATCTAGGTCCAGTGATGATGTCTAGTGATGATCCAGATCCAGTGATGATCCAGATCTAGTGATGATGTCCAGTGATGATCCAGATCGAGTGATGATGTCCAGTGATGATCCAGATCCGAAGATGAAGATGACTTGATGACCAAGATGACTTGAAGATGAAGATGACTTGAATACTAAGAAGAATTGAAGATGCAGATGACGAGATGATCCAGAGAAGAAGACCAGTGCTGAAAATTGCGTCGAAAGAATACCTTCCTAGTTAAGAGGGAGTGTTGATGTATTTGTAACTTCAGAATGTATTCATCTATGTATCTTATGTATTGTAACCCAATGTTTATTCCGGGATGTATCTATAATGTAATTGAGTCATGTTGTCATGCCTCGATGTTCCGATCGGGAGGATCAATAATGTAAACAAGTCATGTCAAGTCATTGTGGGTAACCCTCTGATTGTCTAAGGGTTAAAGTCCCCACAGTTTCAGGGCACTAGGGTTATTAGACTCTCATAGTAGAGGTCGGCCCTAGTAGGGTTTTAGTCATGCCGGGATTATTATAAATAGAGAGTTGGACTCTCTATTTTAACACACATCACAAACACACTTAAGTGTAACGCATAGTTGAGGAAGGAGAAGACACTGGGGATAGATAAGAAGAATATTACTGCTGTCGGGAGATCACTTACTGTTTTGGGATTTTACTATTTTGGTGCTGATTCTATCTCTGAGGAAGTTACGGGGTTTTCTCCATTTATGGTTTCCCCAAGGAAAAACATTGTGTTCATTGTCTCTTGTGTTTGATTTCTGTACTTGTTATTATCTCAGTTAAAGATCCTAATAATGCTAGGTTAATGTTGAAAAACTAACACCACCTAACCCACCAAATCCACCACTTGCTTGGAAGGCTAGTTCACCTCTAAACCTGGCACCTCCTTTGCATGACTTACCTCAGGATTTTGAGAAAATCCTGCCTAAGTTTGATCCTAGTGAAAATATTTTAGTAGATGATCATTTGCAAAGCTTCTACTTGGCTATAGAATGGCTAAAGGCTGGAGAACATGAAGATGTAGTTTGCATATTGTTTCCACATACCCTGAAAGGAGCAATAGCCTCATGGTATTTTGCTCTGCCTGCAAACTCAATCCCAGACTCAGACACTTTTGAAAGGATATTCATAAATAAATATGCAGCCCAGAAAAATCACGCAGCTTTAATGAAAGGGTTGTGTGCTTTAAAGAAAGAAAGAAAAGAGAAAGTGCATAGTTTCACCCAAAGGATTGCTACTTATCTTAAGAATTTTTCTGCAACTGATAAACCATATGATAAAGTTCTGATCGAATACTATACTTCAGCTTTAGGGCCTGACTTGGCCATGTTTTCCAATATGCAAGTCAAACCTATGTTGTCAGAAACATATGAAGAGGCGGAGAGAGTAGAAGCTAATAAAGAGAGCATAGAAGATTATCCTGAACAATCGGGAGACAAAATTTTTGGTAAGAAAGCCTTATTACTGTCTAAGCCTAAGGAGGAGCAGTCACATGAATTTGAAGGAATGTTGAAAATGATGTAGAAACTATCTAACAAAATAATAGATTTGGAAAAGGAAAAAGAGGCTCAAAAATATTATAAGCCTTACTATAAAAGGAGAGAGGACAACTCTCAATCTAAACCTCCTCCACACAGTCCTGCATCAATGAACTTAACAGAGGTGGGTATGGATAACTTTTGCACCTTTCATCAACAGCCCCATTCTGAGAAAAATTGCCCTCAATGGATAAATTCAATGTCATTAGTAATGAATCAAATATTGGATTCTAAACTAATAGAAGCTGATGATGAGGAGGAAAAGGGTAATAAATCCACATATAAACACAAAGATAATGCTCTGGTTTTATGGGACCGTGTCTCACTTTTTGACACAAAAGACGAAAATTCACTGAAACAGGAAGAAATATCAGAAACAACAAGAAGTCAAGGTTTGGTAAGTAAAGAAAACTCAATACTTCCAAAGATTAAGAAATTTCAGGAGAAGATGAAGAGAATACAAAAGAACAACATAGATGATGAAATACATAAACTTACCATTAGTAGTCAAGATCTGAAACAAGTCAACATTGAAGACAAAGTGGGTAATGTCAAAGAAGATCTCAAAGCACCTGAAGGATCAGAGGAAGAACTTCCCACCAACAACCAACCTGTAGAAGAAAGTGTTGAAGCAAGTGTGGGAGGTAAGACTAGGTTTAAAACCCCACCATTCCTCCTGAATCTTGAGATTTTAAACCATAATGTGCACAATTGTTTAGTAGAATCAGGGTCATCTGTCAATGTCATGCCACTTGCAGTCTGAAAAAATATTAATGGACAACCTAAACCTATTGACTGGCAGGTTACTCAGTTAGATAGAACCAATGTGAAAGTAGTTGGAGAAATGGAAGATGTGCTGATTCGCTTATCTGCAAATAAAAAGATATTTTAGTACATTGACATTGTAGTAGCAGACATACCTGATGGCTATGGACTTATTTTGAATCAAGACTCGTCAGCAAGACTAAATAGGTATTTTGCTTCAGATTGGTCACACTTGTGGTTGCCTCAGAAGGGAAGTTCAAACCAGATTAAAATATTAAGAGAGCCCCACATGAAGCATAATGTTACACAATTGGAAGAAAAAAATGAACCAGTGAATTCTGTGTTGGGAAATCATCTAATTGAACTAGAACCAGGAAACTACCAAGAAAAATAAGCTAGCAGTATATCAGACACCCAGCCCGATCTCCTTCGATTTTCACGGGCTGATGAGATTGATTGTAAAATAGCAGATGTAGTTTTTGATATAAGTACAGTAGAATTAGATAATGGTTAGGTTTTTTTCATTTTGTAGTCAAGCCTAGCCCCTTAACTTACAAGTTGCCAGATTTATAGGGGTGGGCAGAGGACTGAACAGTTAGTGGTTTAGTTCTCAAATTTTATTTTTATTTGTCTTGATTTTTATTTCTTGAATTATCTTGTACATAAATAAATTGATTTGGTTGTTTATTTTTGGTTTACTTTATTTCTATTTGTTTTTAGTTTAGATTTTGATTGATTTCAATAAAAAGAGGAAAACTTTTGGTTGCATGGAGAGAATATGAATTTTGGATTAACTGAAATCCTTGATTATAAGACTATGTACTATTGTTTTATCTAAAATAATTTCTTCTAGTTTAACAGTTTTCCTGCATGGCTATGAACACATTGAAGTCCTACTTAATCCTTGTAAATAACTCAAGATCAAAAAGTCTGGAATACTATTTCGAGGCTCCATCCATCTCACATTTAAAAATGTCCTAGGGAGTGATAACAAAAGAACCATGGAAAGGAAGCAGGGTAAACAGTATATTATATATAAATGATCCATGCCAAAAAAAAATTGAAAGCCAAAAGGTAGAAAAGAGTCAAAAACTCCTAAGAAAGCAATATGTATCAAAACAAAGTACTAAAGCATACAAGTACAAAATTGCCAAAGTTATTCTCTGTCCGTGAGCTGTAAATCAATGCATCTCTCACACAAAAGGACACTATGGATAGAGGAGCGTGAATAAAAAATTCAGAAAGAAAGGTATGCAGGAGGACTCAAATGAAAGGACAATAGTACAAAAGCACAAAAAGTGCAAAATGGCATGGGAATGAGGAACAAATGAATATTTCTATTTACCATATGTTACAATCCTGTGGTGTCCAAGCTGAAAGCTACTCGAAGGAAGAGGTAAAAATGAAACTCATATTCCTGGCCTCAAAAGAGTTATCTTGAATTTGAAATCTTGGTTTCCATTTTCCTAAATTGGACTATCATCAATTGTTAAAAGTACATACATTTTCCATTTGGGAAATCCATACATCTAGAAGAATTCAACATGTTGGTTTTATTGTTAAACAGTCTCTTACTTAAGGAAGAAATTTTCCAGAGATCTGGGTTCACCAGGTAGTCGCCAATTGTTGCAGCTGCAACTATTTCCCAATTTTAAAATTTTTTTTGGACCCTCGTTTTAAATTTTGTCTTGCTTAGATTTGTTTGGATTGCTGAACTCTGTTGTCTTCTACTACAGATTTGGATCTTGTGAGGTTGAATTGGGGTAAATTGTTTGCCATTTTCGGTTGTTTGAATGACTATCTTTTGTTGGAATTGAAATTGAAATTTTGTTTTTTGCTGTCGGAATTCATTTGAACTGTAAATCGGGGCCGTATTTCTCTACGCAGCCGCTGTTGCAGAGATTAATCAGTGAACGTTCCGATTCCTAGTTTTATTTTCGTCGATGCACCTTTACCTGTTTGTTTTCTTTGGACTATCGACGTTTTTTATTTTATCGTGATCGGAGCATTAGCCTTCTATATCACTGCCATTTCATAGGACAGATAAAGAATGGGCCGATGGTTAGTTTTTCTCTCACCGATTACGTGACTTTATTGTTTCAAACTTTTTCTTGCGATGATCTTTTCTTTTTTCCCTCGGAGTGGTTTATGACTTTGATCAAAAGTCGTAGTCTATTTGATTGTCGCAATTGCGGCTCCGGAGTGGACTAACCATCTGACATGGTTTGTTCTGATTTTCATCGATGGTTTGATTTTCACTGTTGTTTTCTATTATTGCGGAACCCTTAGTCCATGTGACTTCCGCCATTACAGCTCCTCATTGAACTAGTCATCCGATGCTGTAGTGGTTTTGTGTTCTGATGCTGCAATTAGTGTTTTATTTCGTCGATGATTTGTTTTGCTATGGAACCCTTAGACCATGGGTCACCCGCTGTTGCGGCTCCTTAGCAGGCTAATTGACCAATCCTTAGTTTTCCGTTCATCGACGAAGATTTTTTTCTGCCCAATGCTATAGTATTTAGTCTTTCCGATGCTGAAAGACTTAATAGTCTCGTAGAACTCGTTGTCTGTCTGACGCCAACCATTACGGCTATGAATAATGCTATCCTGCCAATGCTTTAGTGGGTTTTCCCGCCTGTTCTGTGTGTGTTTTTTTCCTATCTTATGGGCGACGAAGGTTTCATATTTTTTTGTCATTTTAGGGTTTTCGCGATGAGAGCATAGTACAGGGCCTCACTTTGATGATCAGTTTTATTGTTAGTATGGTTTACATTTGTTGAAAAGATACAGTCTGAATTAATGATGAATTTTTTGTTTTAACTGCAGATGGACTTAGGAGATTCTTCAGACCCCAGTTTGATGATTACTGCTACAAAGAAGACATAGCTAAAGGACAAAGCAGAAGGGAGTTGGCTGAAGAAAGAAAAAGTAAGAAGCAGAGGTGTTGCTAAAAAAGACGAGAGTGAAGATCTGAGAACAATAGGATTTTAAAAGTACCAATGGATTACTAAGCAGAATTGATAGCAGTAGAGGACCGGGCTTGGAAATGGCTCATCAGTTACCAATCCGGTCCCTTTTTACAAAGTGCTTATAAATATTAATCTAAAATGTAATGTATTGTACGAATCATGAGCACTCACAAAGGACAAAATTGTAAGATTAAACGGTTGGGGGAACCCCAAAGGTCAGCCGGGGGGAAAACCCAAAGGTTTTGTTGTTTGTATAAATATAGGAGAATTAGAGGGAATAAGGAATTTTTCCCAAACAGATTTGTGAGAATCTTATATAAGAAGAACTATTTCCTTTTGCATAAAGAAATTACAAGTTTCCTGTTGGAGAAAGCTTTGTGGAAATTTTCAAATGTTGTGACATGGATTTGCTAAATGTGAACTATTTCGTTTTCAGTCTTGTGTCCATGAACTGTGAGATCGTTCTAACTCTTTGAACCTATGTTCTTGTATGAATGCTCTCTAGTTTATTCTATGAATTTTCCACTATGAGTAATGAATGCTGTTCATAAACAATTGGCTATCTGGTTGTTCAAATGTCTTTAAATGTTCATGTTTTTTGAAAGAAGTATCAGCTATCTGTGATTTTTATTAATGCATGCACAAAACACATTAATCATTAATGAATGATAATCTTGCTCCCTAGGGATAGGTTAGATAGTTAGTTTTAGTTTTCTTGCTGTGTGTGATTTAGATGCGAGAGAGTCTAAGACGAGAGGTAAGAACCTGCGCATCACATTGTGACCGCTCCTTGTATTCTCTATCAATCTGCATTCTAATATAGGCAATTGCATCTCATACTTTAATACAAAATTGAAACATGCACGGTGGACCGGGTCACAACCGGTAAAACCTTTTTATTTTGTTACTTGACCGTAAACTGGAGGGATTCCCCATACCAAACAGTAACGGGCTAGTTGGGAAGGTTTACTAGGGAGAATTCCTTGCTGTTGTTGGATGCTATTTTCCAGGCCTCAACAGGATCTTAAAAACATAATCTATCTCTCTCACTCTAACAAAATAGCTGGTCAAGGGCCAAACAATATTCATACCAAAGAAATCCATCATTACCCATTGTCCCACTCCGAGAGGATGGTGAAGCAAATGTGGAACAACAAGTACATAATTCTGGTGCTTTGTAGGCTTCAATAAATATTCTCTTGTAGTTCCAATGTTAAAACTATTGGAGAGGCTCCTGGATTGAAGAATCCCTACAAAATGTAGAGAATATGTGCATATATCATATGATCAGGTCAAGGCTAAATCCAAGACCCAATGAGGCATGTTGGGAAGATTTAACAATGATAATGGGGTGAATCAAGCCTACCCTTTGTCCAACAATCTATTCGGGTTATACATTGAGAAACTGGAACAAAGGGTAAATAAAAAGCGAGGGTAGGAGTGTACATCACATGCATATTTATCAAAATTTTACTACATGTCCTAGACATCATTCTCATAGCAAGAACATTAAATATCCTACAAGAACACCTTCAGGAACTAGAAACATTATACAAAGAAGTAGGCATGGAAGTTAACACTGGAAAGACTAAAGTGATCATCTTCTCTATAAAACACGGTTCAATTCATCTTTGAATTGATTTCGAAAGAGAGGCACTCAAGATCATGCAGGAATACAATTACCTGAGCATCAAATTCAATAAAAAGATAAATTTGGAGCAACACTCTAGAAACAGGTTGCAAGGAAGCACCATATATCCTACAAAATAAATTTAGAGGAGCATATATTTTGGACTAAAAAAGAATCAATGAAATATTCCATAAACTCATCACACTGAGACTTCTATATTTTGAGAATCAAAACATCAATTCCATCCAAGATTATGCTTGTTCAAACAAATCTGCACCCATTGCAACGAGAAGCGATACAAAGACTCATACTATACAGACTCAGAGTCAAAGATAAAAATGAGTTGAAATGGCAAGCAAGAGAATACACTGTCAAATTAGCAAGGAAACACTACAAAGGTGGAAAAATTATTGGTAACTTCAATGCAAAAAAATGATTTCCAAGATGGAATATATCAAAGATTGATTCACCACTAGATAAAAAGAAGAGTTGAGGCACCCTTTAGGATTATTACATATAGGGTAGATGAAGAGAAAATCATTGAAAAAATAATAATAGTACATATATCATTTCAACCCTACACGTGAAATCAAGATACAAGATTACCTCATGCTTAACATGGCATGGAAAGAGAAATACACTCTATCTCGGCTACAAATAACAAATTATGGAAGAAACTTGAGGAGGAATGGGATGTTAGAACTTGATAGTATGTCAACCCAACCACCATATGTACTTAATTCTGCTTTTTTTGTACTTTTGGTCTTTTCTTTATTTCATACTAGCGGAATGCACCACATGAATCTCTCTCTCTTTGTAAAATATAATCAAAAGTGGGTTGTCACATAAGTTTCTCGCATAATCCACCCTCACAAATGAAGTTCACCCTCGCCCTTACAAAGGAAATACACTCCAATATTGCAACATATACCTAGTTTACAAGGTCCTCTCGATAGTGTCATGGAGAGATGTCTGAAACAAATGACCTCGACTCTAATCTCTAAAGTTTTAATCAATTATAATGAAAAATAGTCCCCATTTACAATATATACATAAAAATGATTTCAAGTACAATCCCTAAGGAATCACCAAACCCCAACACCTATGATAAGCATGTATGTAAAAGGACACGAGTTCAATCCCCATCGAACCACCAAATCCCACGACAAAAAAAAAATTGCACATAAAACGGTCAGAAGGTGAAAACAAGTTCAAACCTCGTGGACTGAAAAAAAAACTATTTACGATCAAATGCATGTAAAATGTCACAACTTCAATCCCACGGAATCACAAAACACTAATTATGAAAAACAAGTATGCAAAAAAGTTTGCAAGTTCAATACCCATGGACCGAACTACTGCAATTATGATAAAATCCATGCAAGAGGTCACAAGTTCAATCATCCTAGGATCACCAATTAACACTTGTGAAAAATATGTAAAAGGTCACAAATTACATCCCCAAAATCCATGCAAGAGGTCACAAGTTCAATCATCCTGGAATTACCAAAGAAAAATTATGAAAAACAAGTATGTAAAAGGTCACAAATTAAATCCCAAAAAAATCACCAAACCCCAATTATGCATTACCTTTATATAAACAATAACAATTTAAACCCGCAAGGAATAATCAAACCTAAATTATGACAATTGTGCATCTTGAAGGTCATAAGTTGAATCCCTGGGGAATGGCCAAAGCCCAACTATGATAAAAATACCTATAAGAGGTCCAAGTTTTAGTCACTTGGACTAATCAAAACCCAATTATGTTAAAATATATGTAAAACGTTACCAATTCAATCTTTGAGGAATCACTAAACCCCAATTTCGATATATATGTATACGAGTTCAATACATCGAAATCAAAAATCACAATTCAACTATGCTAAGTCGATTTCCATTTAAGTGAAAAAGAAAAAATAACCTCTGCAACAAAGCTAACGTGCATAACTGTCAAAACCCCAAGGAACTTAATGGCAAGCCCAAGCGACCCATATTCCAATGAACTCCTAATCTTGCGTGTCAACAGTTGTGCAAGCATTCCAAACAACCAGGCATGAACCCTCAAGAACGTATGTTGGGGATCCATTCAAACCCTAAAAACCTAGCATCTCTCTGTTATTACGTATTTCTTTGCACGCTATGATAACTATCTTCTCCTGTAACAAATTCTTCCCGTTATTAGTTGTAACAATGTGTTCTATTCATCGTCCCTACCATCTACATTTTCGTTCTTGCAGTCACATGCCTCCAACATTTTCTGCAACATACCTTGTGTATCATTTGATTAGTCCCAACCTCATGAATTTAGAATTGGAGATAACTCCATCCTATAGACAATGCCTTTAGTCAAAACTATTTTAATAGACCAAATTTAAAACATTGTTGCAAATAAGACCACCAAGAACAGGATTGAGGAAACCAGAGTACAGATAACCAAGTTCCTCTTGAACCCACCTACTACCTCATGTTAAGTATGCTGAGGAGAATAAAGCGAAATGTCCTAATGCTATAGATATTTCAGAGAGGGTTATGATACCCATGTTATCGAAGTGCCTAAAGTTTAGGCTCATGAATTGGCGCCTTCGTGAAAAAACCCAAAATTAAGGAACCACTAGTGGGCACGTGATTAAAGAGTGAGATCAATTCCCATGTGGAAGGATCGATGGTATTGGAATCCAAACATGTCAATAATGCATTGATGGGTATCAAGGACTCAACCATGGTTAGGTAGGTAACCCATGATTTAGATGCTAGAGTACTCTTTGAGGGATTTTTCATGAGAATAAGAACAAATAATGGGCATGAGAATGTCTAATCTGCATTTATAATGGAATTAAAATAGATTGGAACCATACCAAAATTTTGACTTCAATGTTTAAGAATGTTGAGGAAGAGAAAAAGGAAATGAAGGAACAAATTGAATCATACCGCCATGATCATAATGGACATAAGTAAGAGTGTTATGGGTTTTTTCAGAGATAACAAACTAAGAGTTAAAAACCTCCAATGTTACAAAATCTACATTCCATCTTTGTGGAAGGTATTTGTGAGAAAATATGTCAAATTTGATGAAGATGCATGATCCTCCAATTCTCAATAAATTCTTATTGTCACTAGGGAGGTAGAGGAGACTTCTTCCCAAAAGGATGATCCACATATTTCAAGAGTCTTATTGTCACTATGCATAAAAGACATTGTACAATTACCTAAGTGGTAAGAGGAGGACACACATTGATTAAAAGGTTAATCATAATAATTGTCTACCAGTCATATCAAACTTTGAAGACAATAGGCGATGGAACCTTCCAAATGTTCTTAATTATACATCGAGGCCCACATTGTATAAAGAAAATAGTCGAGTATACCAATGTTCACTAATCACTTAAGTGATAAAGAAACATTTCTACTAGAGGTAATGGTGGTGGTTATGATGATGATGATTATGATATCATTGAGGACAATGATGATTATGACATTGACAATGATGAGGATGAGGATGAGGTTGGTTAGGATGTCGATGATGACGATGATGAGGAATAAGAAGAAGAAGAAGATGATGATGATGATTACAATCATCCACATAGAATGGATGAACAAAATGAGGAGTAACAAGACAAAGGAAATGTTTGAGTATAAAGAATATGATTCCAGGATCACTTGGATGCTACAAAATTTTCTTTACAAATTTTGCTTCTTCGTTCCATCTTAATATAGTGTTAGTTTTTCTCCTCAAAGGAGAAAATTATCCCTTTCACAAAATCGAGAGGGATCAACATACTCAAGTAAAACCAATATACTTGTTCACACATAAGGGGTGATCAGGATTCCAAAAACAGTGTGTGTGCAATCTAGGCATGCAATTTGCATGTTTTCATTCATAATACTATAACAATGTTTTCCTACACCTCAATTTAGTTTCATTGAAAAATTATGAACAACATAAAGGGAAGAAAAAAAGGGGAACAAAAAGGAAAAGAAAGGAAAAATATAAATGGTAGACATGACAAATTTCTGTATTAGGATGTGTGTTCCTAATTATTTATTAAATACTTGAATTCATCCTTGAAGCTTCTCCCTCTTAGGAGGTGGGTCCTTATCAGAATTGGTTGCCTTAGATATGCAATATATCATGGATTGTTCAAACCCTGATGTGTTTGGTAATTGAATGGATATTAAAGAATCACATGGATCAATGACTACATTCTTCTATATTGGTAGGGTTAGTGAACTTTTGTTGCTTGTCATGGACATGGTATTCTTCATGGTTGTGTAGGAAGGTCAAGTCCAACCAATGAATCACATGGATTAACGACTACATTCCTCCTACATTTGTAGGGTCATTGAGTTTTATGGTCAATAATATTTATTATCTTATCATCATATGGAACTTTCGTTGCTAAAATATGGAACTTTGGCAAGAGGAATGGTATTGAGGTCCAATTAGTTTGGATCCTCCACCATCGGCACCATAGAGGTTCCAAACGCACTAACAGGAAGAGACCAGAGAAGGTAAAACAAAGCAACTGGAACCTATTTGAAACCTATTTTGGACAGAGCAACTCAATTTTTGAGAATCATAAAAAACCCAACGATTTTGGTACATTCACTTATTGGATACCAGGGGGACTTTTATTATAAGTTCAAATATGAGAAAATTATTGCTAGCAAAAGAAAAATTATGGATGTTCAACCAGGGTGGTGGCTAGGGAAATCCTATCCACAAGCAGTTATTTTATGGTCCATTCTCCATTCCTATATTATTCATGAAACCAAATAAGATATCAAACTTTAAAATAACAAGATGGGTCATATACAAGTAGACTCAAATTTAATAAATATTAATTGAAGTAGATATTAGGGAAATGTGATTGAAAGGTATTCACATTTATGTGACAATTTTCAACTTAAAATTGTGTCAAAAGAATACTATGAGATATCAATTAATATTGAAATTCATGGGGACAAGGAGTGAGGAAAACATTAAAGATACTTGTGTTTTGAAGCAAGTAACCATTGAAAGAGGTGTAGTGAATGGAAGTGCATTTCAAGGATTTGTACATAATGGGAATTTTTAACAATGCATTGACTCACATTAATATAAAATGTCATTGATTCGGAATGATGATGATGACATCAACGATGATGATGATGGCGATGATGATGATGATTATGATGATGCTAATGATGATGATGGTGAAGATGATGTCGATGATGATGATGATGATGATGATGGTGATGATGATGATGAAGAGGATGAGGATGATGGTGATGATGATGATGATGATGGTGATGATGATGATGATGATGATGATGATGATGTCGATGATGATGATGATGATGATGGTGATGATGATGATGATGATACTAATGATGATGAGGATGAGGATGATGATGATGATGAGGATGATGGTGATGATGATGGACACGATGATGATGACGATGACGATGACGATGATGATGTCCATGATGATGATGAAGATGACGACGACGACGACGACGACGATGACGATGATGATGACGACGACGATAATGTCCATGATGATGATGATGATGAAGATGATGATGAAGATGATGATGATGATGATGGGGATGATGATGAGGATGAGGATGATGGTGATGATGATGATGGTGGTGATGATGATGAAGATGATGCTAAGGATGATGATGATGAGGACAATGATGATGATAATGGTGAGGATGACGACGACGACGATGATGATGATGATGATGATGATGGTGATGATGACAATGATGAATGATGATGATGATGACGACGAGGACGACGATGATTATAATGATGGTTTAAACATAAATAAATAGACATAAACATAATACATTATGCAACAATATGTTCTCATGACATATTACCTCATGACATTGCCACAAATTCCTTCTTTTATAGATTTGGGAACTGGGAATTCAGGAATCAAACTTCAATGTGAGATAATAGCTTTTCCCCCAAAAAATATTTGTTTCATCAAAAAACCACTTTCTATAGGTATTTTATGCATTTGAATGCTTTTTTCCATAATTTTAGGCACAAGTAATGCATATGCCATGAATTTATTTCCACTCCATGTTTGTGGAGACTGGGTATTTTCCTTTAAGTGGAATTCAATTTTGGCCTTTTCCTCTCGTGTCTACCTATGTCATCACTAACATCTTCCATTGTGGAGGTGGTGGTCATATTTAAAAGATATCATGTCTCTTATTTGTACTTGAGTTATGTATTCATGATGTTGTACGAGAATGGTAAAATGTGCTTTCGACCTTCACTACTCAAGGGGGTTAATTTGATTGTTAACACTATTGAACATGATCATAGAAAGGATTTTTATGAAGAGAAATAAATTAAAAATGTGTTTCTTCTCATATCAGTTGTAACTCAATATATATATATATAAATGTTTATTTTCAATATTGAACATAATCTTGAATGTGAGTCAGGGTAGTATTGTTGACCATCATGGTGTTGTAGATAGAGGAAAGAAGTAGAGTGTTCATTAAATCTCGCTATTGATAAAATGAAGGCGAAGAATCACTTCGACAATGAATAACTTCTTGAAAATCCAACCTTGTACATAAAATCAATAAACACTCCAACTTAGAAAATGAAGGGCGTCAATCTCAGTTGATAATGCACCCAATTAAAGTTCAAATTCAACTTAGTTTTGACAAGAACAAAAGGCTAGTTACAAGTTACAAAACAAAAATGTACATATTTATTTATAAAACATATTAAGGATGTGAATTTGTGTATGTCATTTAAATAAAAGTTAAAATATTTTTAATTTTGGACTACTGTGAGCCAATTTGATACGTCAATATGAATATGGTAAGCACACTTTCCCTTGACACAACACATTCAACTCTTTAACTCTTTTGAAGGTAGTGTCGCAACTCAAACATGAAACATATTTTCATATGTAAAGGGTGACGATGCATGTTATGGGAAATATATATTGATTAACATATGGTACCCAGACCAAACCAAACATTCTCTAGTAGATAAAAGTAGTTGCATGCTCACCATAATAGATGAACCATACTAGAACATGTGTACACAACAATAATTTACAAAGAGATGGTCGCATAGAGATATACGAACTTCAATGAATTCACCTTGGTGTGTAGATTCAAGTTTCCTCTACAATCCAATGTTCACTTCAAACCTTCTCTTCATTGATAGTATATTTTCTTATGATTCAACAATGAGAATCTCCTTGGATGGGAAAATTTCCATAAAAATGTCACTCCATGACCTATGATTAGGGTTTTTGATGTAGTATGTGGACAACATAGCTCTTGAAATTCTTTCGAACAATTGAATTAGAGACAAAATATTGAAAAAACTAAGGGAATGACATATATATATTTCAATACAAAGCTTCAAAATGTGATTGTACAATAGTCACATAAAAACATCCATGTAATTTTCATTTCCCAAAAAATCATTTCACAATAAAAATGGATTGGATTTCATAGGAAGAGGAAAAAATTGAATCCATAGAGGCTGAGAACACAGAGTTGATAGAAAGTTATACAAGAACTAGAATACCATCTCATTCTCCTCCTTAGATGAGAACTAAAAAAATAATAGAACACTAGCAATTTGAGTGTAATATCCTTTTCTTTTCGGATTTCGTCGCAATAACAACAGTATTGACCTTTCCTCGCTATTTCGACGAAAGGTCAATACTGTCACTATTGCGAAAAAATTCAGGGAAATTTTTAATTTTTTCCAAAAAGATAAACTGTTTTTGCACAAAAACATCCATTTTAACTGTTTCATGGAAAATTTCTGTGGGACCTTTGAGCCATATGTAGTAGTATGTTGACCTATAGCTGGCATAAAAGACAACGAAGTTGGTTTCCATGGAAATTGCTTCCTGATCGACTACTACACTTCGAAACTCAAATTTTGACCTAGAATTTGTCATACTGGTTGTGATTTGGGTGGCAATGCTGTCTTATGGTACTTTGTTACTAATTTCTAGTATTTCCCCAATGGGGTGTGATGTGCTCTTAGATTCTCTAGTGCCAATTCAACTTCTAAATGTATTTCATAAAAAAATGGATCCAACTCTTTGAAAATAGTCTTAATTGTTATCCACATTTGAAATATCGGTCTCAACCTGTCTACTACCTCATTCCCACTGATCACTCCTTCCAATATATCCCGATGAGGCCCCTAATTTCTTCTATGTATCAAGAGTGCATGGTATTATTCTTTGGAATAAAATTTTGCATTTCCATCTTGGAATGATGGAAATACCAACTTTATCACACTGTTAAACATGATTTTGAAAGAGGTAATGTCATCTACCAAACTATTTGTACTATTTTGCATCACTCTCAAGAGAGTTTGTTTCAACATCATTTGTTTGGATATTTTGATCACTTAATTCCTGCTAGTGAGTTTGATATTTTCTATATATTATATGATTATGCTACTAACATATTCAGTAGTCTCCCTAGCATGTCCTGGCTTCTCTGCTAGTGTGATATCCACCCGCTTCATTTCTTCTTTGGCTGACTTATAAGTCTCCAATTTTTCCTTCATCAACTCACAAAAGTCCCACCTACTTATGTACAATTGTGTAATTCTTTCACACAAATCTTGATTGATCCTTTTGAGAATTTTTCTCCCTAGGAAACCATTTGAAATGAAGTTTTTTTATCCTTGAGGTCATCAACCTCTCTCTTTAAATCACAAATATCATCATTTATTTTATTGATGTCCCCTTCAAGCTCAATTATTTTGTCATTTTTCTGTTGAATTCTATCCTATAAGTCTTTCATCCTAATGTGTTTATCTTCTTCCAATATTTTTGAATCTTGAGTGGTTTTATCATCCTCAGCAGATACAACCACCACTTCTGTTTCAACTGGTTATTTCTTAGGATCTTGAACACCTTGATTTACTTCTGTATGGAACTGTAGCTTTTCTTGAGTGTTTGTTGTTGTTGTTTGGGATATAACATCAGGGTTAATTGTGGTACTCTCCATCTTCAAGGTAGATATTTGTGATATAATCTCACTTTTCTTCCTTTCTTTATCCTCTTCTAGAACTTTGCATTGAACTATAGTGGTAAGCAACTTATCTTTTTCATGTTCCACTTTTTTTATCTCAATAGTTTGGACTGGGTGGATATTTGTGATATTTAACTGCTTCTTGAGGTTGAATATCTCATTGTCCTTGGTATCTATTAGGAATTTTATTTGAGACATGTCATTAGGGATTGATCCTAAGGCAATGAGTTTCTCTTCTAGGTACTTTATGGTAACCTGTTTAGCCCTCACAATCCACTTTTCAAAATTTAACAGGTCTCATTATAGTTCCAATAAATATCTTTAATTCCAATAAATATCTATAACACAAGAGGTAGCTCCATTTTGAATAATTTAAGATGGTTTAGTAGCAACATCACCAGCCTAGCTTTTGTAATAGCCACAAAAAAATGACATTAGCAAAATGACAACAATACCTTGAGAAGGTAACCTTATACTGAGAAAAGGAATGGTAGGTAAATCTCTTTCTCCAATCCAACAATTCTAAATAATGATACCCTAGGAATAGTACAAGCATGCTACAAATAGCCTCAAAACCTAGGGAACTCTAGGAAAGTGTGCACATGTGGACTCAAGCAAACATCAATGGCAATTTTAATCACTTGTTTAAAAAATGCACATGTATTACTTCATAAAATAAATAAGTACATCGGGAAACAAAAAACTTAATCACCCAACCTACAAAATCCAAAATTGTAAGCGTACTAGCTTGTGCACCAAGAGAGAGGAACCCAACATCACAATGGAAAAACACTGAATTTGACTTTAACAAGCAAGCCAATTATTGCTTAAAATCCTCAATTCCGATAGGTTACTATAGGCTAAAGGGTGGGAGTAATTTTTGGTTTATCATATTTTTTGCATTAGCGATTTTTCCCCAAATTTATGTCACTGAATTTGAATATGAACACGAATGAGGTGACTTTTAGCCATATTTGGTAGTTTCTACCCACGACATCCAAATTTCCTTGCTTTTAGCTATCATGACAAAGTGGTATGTCACCTGCCCAGGGAGGTGCCTATAGTAGATATCATAGTTTGACCGCTATATTTTTTGCATGTTCCATATTTGATATTGAATGCAATATGCTAAAAGTCATGCATCTTCCAAATTTAATATTGGCACATGCCAAGATGAAAAATCAAGAAATATAATGGAAACCACCACACAAGATTTAAAATTTAGAAATTGTAAGTGACCAAGATGTCTAAATGTATTGAACTTGACAATAAAATTAACTGCAATCACATCTAGAATAATAATTATGATGTTAGATGTTTATAATTATAATTATAATGTTTAATGTCTAGAATTATAATTATAATTTTATTGTTCTTTGTAGATGATGGATGAGGCTCATACTCCAGATAGAAATCAATGCATGAGCTGTTGAAACAAAAATTTGGGCTCATACTCCAGATAGAAATCAATGCGTGAGCTGTTGAAACAAAAATTTGGACCTATAACTCACAAAAAATAGAACAAATAAAAAAGAGCTTAGTTATTGTCTCCTTAATGCTAAAAAGTATTCCTTGTACTAAAAAATCTAAAACCTATAAAGGCCTACCCACTATTGGAGTATAACCTATATAGCTAAAAAAAGTGAAAAACAACTATGACTATGAAGAATAAAAGAAACATTGACCAATTTACAAGGCATGGTAAATTGATAATCACAGAAAAGATCCAATAATCTTAGTGAACGAACTCCATTACAAATTATTCTCATATACAAATATCAACTAGGTAGGGTGGATATAAGTTTCATTTCTTTCAACCTCGAAGACATAGTTCTCTTCGGACCAATACTTTTGCATACAAAATCATAAATGTTAAAATGTCAAGGTTCATATATTACCTTATGTGTGCATGTGTGATGTTTCTAATACACTAAACAATGGCACATGTTACCACACAAACTAGCACCTCTAAAGTGGAAGGTCTTCACCAAGGTTTGGTTAAGGGAAACTATTAGAAGTGTTTCCACTGTCACATCAACCAAAACTTCTCTTCACTTCATTGCATAGGATAAGGACCTAGCACTAGGGGGGATACCTAAACACAACTATGTTGCAATGGATGTTTCTTGGAGATATGTTTTATTATGAAACTAAGTTCCAATCATTTCAGATATGGATTATTGTTTTTGAAGTGTTTCAATATTTTCCTCATGTTCCTCACAAAGACCTCATTAATTGATAAAAAACACTATGTTGTGAAATATCACAACACATATTACTAGTTGCAAAACATCGAAAGTCAGAAAAAACATGACACTGCTTAGTGTGAGACAACATGGCACCGCTTGGTGCAGAAAAAACAAAGTACTGAGCTAATAGTAGAGGTCCCAAACATAAAATCCAAATGGTAGCTAGCCTGGATATTAAATGCCACTGGCAAGGGAAATATCTAAATGGCATCCAACCTGAATATCAACTCTCCAACGAATGGAGTCCACCCCAGGTAGAATCAATTTATCTCATTGAGGCTGCAAGAGTTTGGTCTTATGATGCACACACCCAAAGATAACAAGTGAAAAGCAAGGGAACCCGAAGGCATTGCCCACCAGCTACCACACTACTCTACAAGGCCCAACAAATTCAAATCGCTACATCAATTATTATAGAAGTGAACTATGCTATACAAACCTTTCTGTCGTATTCCAAATGACATTGGATATTGAGATGAAGAAATACTAGCAAAACAAGAATAATTGAAAAAATTATAAAATGCTCCTGGAATCTTGACCAAGCATCTCAAAAACCTCAAACCTTGACAAATATCTATTTGTAGATAAAATACATACCCAATAACCCATGGAAATTGACAAATGGCAAATCGTATCCAACTGCACATTAGCAACAACATCCAAGTGGCCTTGACATACTTGGTCATTGTGACTTTAACAACAACCATAATTAAAACAAAACATATATCCCTTTCAATTTACATGAAAAAGCCATACAATTCATAGACTACAATGGTTCACACAACCCATTTCCATGTTCTCGCAGATGATATTTTATTTAATGTATATCCCATCTCTCACCTCTTTCTTTTGAAGTATTTTCAACAGGCCTATTGCAGTATTTACCAATTACCATGTATAAAACATAAACAATAAAAATATTATAGATAATGAAAAGAATGATAGCAATGTACAAGAAATAAAGCAGTAATAGCAATACTAGTAAACTTAATAAGTAGTTAACAAAGAACAATAATAAATCTAGTCTATAGCTATTTGGATCAGCATTATACTCGGATACTTTGAGGTTCAGATCTTGCCACTAAAAGGACAGGTCACCAAAAAAACATATGACATACCTTGATAGAGAGTAGGTTAGAGTGTTATAGGTTTAGGTTAGATACATACAATAGAAAGAAAGATATCTCAGTCACCATGTGTGAAGAGCATTGTAGGATAGTAGCAGCGATATTTAGCCTAAAACACAACTAATAAACCTTAAAAGATCAGAACTCCCTCTAGCATAATTAACACCAAATAAGTCATGTACAGAAAGGTAAGGTCAAATTAGCCATGGCCTAGCTAGGAGAGGTTATAACAATCCACATTAAGGATGAGGGAGGTCATCACAATCCATGGGCCATCTAGGAGAGATCATACATAGTCACAATCCATTAGGATACACCTTACATAGTCACAAATAAGGCTTATCATTCCCAAAGGATGACGCCAAAGATAAAATTCCAAGAGTATCCCACAGAAATGAACACGGCCTAAAAAAAAAAGAACGTTCTTGGATCAACCTAATACAGTCATAGGTCAGCTTCATAAAGTCACGACCTAGCATGGAAACATGAGAGACACCACACATTACATGGGTGAGATGCATAAGGTCACAAGTCAGCAAGAGAGACACCACATAGTCCACAGGTCATATGCATGAGGTCAGAACTCAGCACAATTCACGATTTGGAAAATAAGGGAGCACAAAGAAACCCTTAAACTTAGATCTGGTAACCCAGGGGTGAAGCAGTGAAAACATAGCAACATACTCCTTGACGCCAAACAGAAAGATCCGAGTTGAGATGTAATTTCTTTAATGGATCCATAATGAAGGATACAACTTTTTTTTATAACTTGAAAGGACTTCTAAGGGGTCTTTCTTGAAACCCAACTTTTAGGATGGTTACCAATAAAATAAAAATAGGTTGACTTAGTATAGGGTACCAAAGGTAAAAATGGTCACATAAATAACAACAATAAAAAAACTAAGGTTAGGTCATCATATCAAAGAGGTCATGGTACCACAAACAATAAGGGTGCTATTACCGAAAGTACCATAAGTCAACTAAGGGTCACAACAAGGTGATAAGGAAACCACCATACCCACAATACCAAGGTGTAGTACCATAAAGGTGGGGAGTTGATGTAATTGTAACTTCAGAATGTATTCACTTGTATATCTTATGTATTATACCCTGATGTTTATTCCAGGATGTGTTTGTAATGTAATTGAGTCATGTCATGCCCTGATGTTCCGATCGGGAGTTTCTATAATGTGAACAAGTCATGTCAAGTCATTGTGGGTAACCCTCCTATTGATCAAGGGTTAAATTTCCCACAGTTGTGGGGCCCTAGGGTTATTAGAATATTCTAGAGAAGTCGACCCTAGGTTATTTATTGTAAGTTGGGGCAATAGTCCCCACTGTTGTGTTAAGCATAACCCTCCTTGTTGGTTGGAGGGGCAAAGTCCCCACAAGTTGTGGGGCATTAGGGTTATTAGACTCTCCTAGAGATGTCGGCTCTAGTAAGTAATTGTTAAGTGAGGCTAACATGTTGGAGTGGACATTAAGTGAACGAAAGAATATAAATAGAGAGCGAGCCTCTCTATTTATCACATACACACTCACTCACTGGGGCACATGAGTGAGAGAGAAGTTGCTGGAACGAGAGAGAGACTACTGTTGTCGGGAGATCATCTTATTGTTTTTGGGGTTTTACTTTTGGTGCTGATTCTATATTTGAAGAATCTGTAGGGTTTCTCTTTTATGGTTTTCCCGAGGAAAATTTTTGTGTTCATTGTCTCTTGTGTTTTATTGTTGTGCATGTTATTCTCTCAGATAAGATCCTAAGATCATAATGCTAGCTTGAATGATAAAAATATAACATGGTATCAGAGATAACCTGAGAAGAAGACATTATGTAGCTGCAGAAGCTAGGGATTCTTACTTTTTGGGTCTCTCTCCACAATCCATTAGCAAAAGTATGCTAGGCCGACTCTCCATTGAAGGGCGCATCTTTTTGTCGAAGCGGAATTCGATTCCGAAAATTTTCAGTTTTAGGTGCTGGAAATTAGCGCTTCTTATAGAAGAGGAATTTTTGAGTGAACCCACCATAGGATTTCTATCCTCATCAAAATCAAATTTTAGAGACCTGGGTCGAGATTTTTGGTTTGGTATAACTCTAGGAAAGTCAAACCCTAGTTTGACCCCGGGCCGAAAAAACCCTAAAATACTAAAACTGCTAAGTTTTGGTAAATTCACTATATTTCGATATTGGAGAAGGATCAGGAGCTGAAAATTTCACAAGATGAATATAAAATCCGGATTTACATTGTATCCAAATTTTAGACTCAAATTCGCTAAATTCTAGGAGATATGATCCCTCCAAGTTAGGGTTCCAGCCTATTCCAGGATTCATCCCTAAACATGACACCTGGGGAGAATTGTTATATATTAGGCTACAAAGGTAAAAATTAAATTTCAGAAGATGCTATAGAAAGGGCATGGACTTTAATTTCTGTGGTATAAATTTCAGACACTGAAGATCAAACAGTGACACATGGAATTCTATACAACTTCGCTATGATGAACAGTCCTGAACTAGGTCACCTTGGAAAAATGATCATAAGTCCCAATTGGTGAAACGAATTCTGATGAAACCTATGTTTTTGGAACAGGGACAGGCGTGGCTACCTTAGTGCAAATTTTTAGACATAAAGGATTACTAATTTCAGAGATACTATAGAAACATTATTAGGCATTTATGTAGAAGAAATTGGAAAACTAGGGCTTCCTGTTCCGAGAGCTTCCCTCCACTGTTTTTAG
The DNA here is from genome assembly GCA_001517045.1 of Pseudotsuga menziesii. Classification (NCBI taxonomy): domain Eukaryota; kingdom Viridiplantae; phylum Streptophyta; class Pinopsida; order Pinales; family Pinaceae; genus Pseudotsuga; species Pseudotsuga menziesii. The sequence continues at coordinate 1,201,262 of LPNX010743069.1, forward strand.
AAAAGGAGTACATTGGACAGCTCACCTTGAAGAGGTCTATCTTTCTATCCAAAAAGATATAAAAGATTCCAAGTTTTCAAAATTAGGGTTTCTCTGACAAACCCTAGATCATCCAGCTTCAGAACCAGGATGGACACCTCAAATTGGTAAGATCTAATCTTTTGCTATTTTCATTTGAGGTTCTCATTTCAAAGTGATATATCACATCATATTGATTATAAGCTTGGTGAAGTTGAAAACTTCCAAGCATGGAAGTATATGATCTCTTTGAAGAAAATGAATTGGACACCTACATGAGTAGAGAGGTTCCAGTTCCAGAGGGAGATGAGGCTAAAAGTATTACACCCCAAGAACTTGGTCAAGACCAAGAAGATCATTGCTGATTCAATCATGGATCACCTTATACCACAAGTGTCTTCCCTAAAGACACCGAAAGATATGTTTGATTCCTTGACCAAGCTATTTGAAGGGAAGAACATAAATCAGAATATTACTTTGAGAAAACAGTTGAAGAATGTGAAGATCTAGAATGCAGAGACCATACAGTCATACTTTACGAGGGTCTCTCAAATCAAAGAACAACTTGTAGTAGTAGAAGAAGAAGTGGAGAATGCAAAAGTGGTGATAGCCACCTTGAATGGCCTCCTATGATCATGGGATTCATTCATTCAAGGAATGTGTGCTGAAAGGAAGTGATTACCTTCAATAGACTCTGGGAAGAGTGCACACAAGAAAAGAAGATCGACTCATAATAAGAAAAGAGAAGATGGGAGAAAATGAAGATCAAGATCTCATGATCCAAAGAAGATACCTCAAGCGATGAGGAATATGAAGAACTCAATTCTTGAAGAACCTCTTATCCTTCTTAACATTTGGATAAGAAATGATGAATGAAGAATATAATGAAGTTGAAGGCTCAAGAGGGAGTCTACCCACAAAACAAATAAAGATAAGTATTCAATTGTCATTTCATGATATTGTTTTGTTATGCATTTGTTTATATTCAGTTGATGTATTATGCATGATATAATGTTTTCATTAATGACATTATACTACTAATATGCATGTGATGGGTAAGTAGCTCATGGTGCTATACAACTCTCCATTGCTACTTATCTAGAATGAAACCTCTTTGCTGACATATTGGATTAGTGCACAATCTCAATGTTGTCCTGGTGGAGATGGAAGGCATCTAGAAAAGTTTCCGTGAGATATGGATGAATGTTGTATTGGCTAAAATAGTTGCATGATCATATATTTATGCATAAGAATTTTCCATTATGAATATGCCTTATGAAATGTTTCTAACCATACAACTAATGCATTTGAATTGTAATAAATATCGCGTACATAATAACCTACAAGAAAAGAAGGATGATACTTGTTCCAAAGAACAAGTGAAGACATATAAAGAATAATATGATGAATGCAGCGACATCATTGATGCAGAACCTTCCACCTATGAAGAAGTAACCAAGAAGAAAGGGAAGACCAGTTCAAGAAGAATGATGTCTAGGATGCAGTATCGATACATGAAGGGAAGTTCGTAGTTCCATCAT
>LPNX010743069.1:1202851-1235492 GCA_001517045.1 Pseudotsuga menziesii
ATATGGGATACAAGGCAAGATTCGTAGCATGAGGCTTCTGATGAAAAGAGTGCATAGAGTATGAAAGACAGAGGGAGTATGATGCTTCATTAGAAGTGGTTGATTCTATGATGTATCATCAGATGATTGGGTCCTTGATGTACCTGATGAACATGAGATCAGATATTTGCTTTGCTGTGAACACCTTGAGTCAGTTCTTGACAGATCCGAGACAAGTTCACTTGATTGCTGCAAAGCATATTCTGAGGTACCTAAGGGGTACAGTTGATTATGGGCTCAAGTATGAGGTGAATCAGAAGATTAAAATGGAGGATTATGTTGATTTATATTGGGCAGGTAGTGCCATCGATAGGAAGAGCACTTCAGGGTGTTGCTTCAGTATGGGATCAGGTGTGATCTCTTGGTTTAGCAGGAAACAATCTTGCATGGCACTGAGTACAGTTGAAGCAGAGTATGTCGCAACTTGTTTAACTAGTTGTGAGGCAGTATGGCTAAGGAATCTACTGTATGATTTATTTGATCTCCAGTTAGATGCTACTTGTATATATTGCGACAACCAGAGTTGTGTGAAGTTGTCGGAGAACCTGGTGTTCCATGACAAGTCGAAGCATATCAAGATCAAATATCACTATATCAGGGATATGGTGTAGAGAGGAGCAGTGAAGCTCTAGTATGTTGTGATAGACAAACAGATAGCTTATGTGTTGACTAAGCCATTGGCCAAAGTGAAGTTTGAGTACTTCAGGGAGAAGCTTGATGTTCTCTAGATTGAGGTTCCCTCCAAGGGGAAGTGATGAGTCCGTGAGCCATTCTAACATGGTGAGAGGATTGGTTCCTTCCATGGTCAGATGTAATGGCTAGGCCATTCTATCATGATGAGAGGATTGGCTCTTTGCATGTCAGATATAAGTGTTGAGCCATTCTGAGGTGACTATAGGATTGGTTCCTACATGATCAGATATGAGTGCTGAATGCCATTCTCTGAATGGAGGCACCTGATCAGTTACCAGGAATACTCAGCCTAGAGTCGAGAGCCATTATGACATGATGAGAGAATTGGTTCCTTCCATGGTTAGATGTAAGGGCTGAGCCATTCTATCATGGTGGGAGGATTGGTTCCTTCCATGTTAAATGTGAGTGCTAAGCCATTCTGAGGCGACTGTGGGATGTGTTCCCACATGATCAGATATAAGTGCTGATTGCCATTCTCTGAATGGAGGTACCTGGTCAGTTACCATGAATACTCAGTCTAGGACTGAGGGCCATTCTAATATGATTGTGATATGTAGTCTCACATGATCATATATAAGTGCAGGGCCATTCTGATGTGATTGAGGGATGTGTTCCCACTTAATCAGATATAAGGGCTGATGCCATTCTCTGGGAGAATGGAGGAACTTGGTCAGTTACCAAGAACCCTCAGTCTAGGACTGAGAGCCATTCTAAAATGGGGGTAGGCTGGGCCCTCCCATGGTCAGATGTAAGGGTTGGGCCATTCTGACATGGGGGCAGGCTAGGCCCTCCCATGGTTAGATGTAAGGGATGATTCCATTCTCTGGGAGAATAGAGGCACTTGGTCAGTTACCAGGAACCCTCAGTCTAGGACTGAGATCCATTCTGACATGGTGAGAGGATTGGTTCCTTCCATGGTCAGATGTAAGGGCTGGGCCATTCTGATATGGGGGCAGGCTGGGCCCTCCCATGGTTAGACGTAAGGGTTGGGCCATTATAAAATGATGGTGGATGTGTTCCTCTGATGGTCAGATGTGAGTGATGGGCGTGCCTTTCTGACGAGATGAGGTCAGATGTAAGTGTTGGGCGGGCCATTATGACTTAGGGTCAGATATAAGCACTGAAGAAGACCTAAATGGAGGCTAGGCCTAAAACCAAAATGAAAAAGAGTTGGCTCTGTAGAACTTCCTGTGACAAGAAGAATCAAGAGATAGCATCAGTGATGATAACCCATTGATGATCTAGATCGAGTGATGATCCAGATCCAATGATGATGATCCGGTAGTGATGATCCAGATCGAGTGATGACCCATATCCAGTAATGTTGATCCAGCGGAGATGATCCAGTTCGAGTGATGATCCAGATCCAGTGATGATGATCCATATTGAGTGATGATGATCCAGATCGAGTGATGATCCAGATCGAGATGAAGATGAATTGAAGATGATGAGGACTCGATGATATAGAGAAGAAGACTTGTGCTGATAAATTGTGTTGAGAGAATACCTTCCTAGTTAAGAGGGAGTGTTGATGTAATTGTAACTTTAGAATGTATTCACTTGTATATCTTATGTATTGTACCCTGATTTTTATTCCAAGAAGTGTTTGTAATGTAATTGAGTCATGTCATGCCCCGATGTTCTGATCGGGAGTTTCTATAATGTGAACAATTCATGTGAAGTCATTGTGGGTAACCCTCCTATTGATCAAGGGTTAAAGTCTTTGCAGTTGTGGGGCCCTAGGGTTATTAGACTATCCTAGAGAAGTCAACCCTAGGTGAGTTATTGTAAGTTGGGGCAATAGTCCCCACCGTTGTGTTAAGGATAACCCTCCTTGTTGGTCGGAGAGGCAAAGTCCCCACAAGTTGTGGGGCACTAGGGTTATTAGACTCTCCTAGAGATGTCGGCTCTAGTAAGTAATTGTTAAGTGAGGCCGACATGTTGGAGTGGACATCAAGTGAACGAAAGAATATAAATAGAGAGTTGGCCTCTCTATTTATCACATACACACTCACTCACTGGGGCACATGAGTGAGAGAGAAGTTGTTGGGACAAGAGAGAGACTACTACTATCAGGAGATCATCTTACTGTTTTTTGGGTTTTACTTTTGGTGCTGATTCTATCTCTGAGGAAGTTGTGGGGTTTTCTCCTTTATGGTTTCCCCGAGGAAAATCTTTGTGTTCATTGTCTCTTGTGTTTTATTGCTGTGCATGTTATTCTCTTAGATAAGATCCTAATATCATAATGCTATCTTGAATGATAAAAATCTAGCAGGGAGCCAACCCCTTTTACCTACAGGAACAACATGACCAACCAAGGAATTTAATATTTTCTCTCTCAAGGTATATCGTCATGTGTGTTCCATATATCTGTATCATCACTGTATAAGGAGAAGATCCAGAAAAAAGGATACTATAAAATACTATATAAATATATATAGAGAAAAGAGAACAAGCAAAGAGTAGATGAATGGTAACATAAAACCATGCAAGTGAAAACACTATACTCCCACTATCTGTAGTAAATACCCATAAGCACAACAATATACTTTTGGAAAAATTCATAATGAAGTAGGATTCTATAATGATATCTCAACATCTTGATAACACAAAAATATAATTCATAACAATGAAATTCAAATAAACCCATATGAATAATGCCTTTGATTAATTGCAAAAAAAATAAATTAAAAGATAAACAGTCTAATAAAAGAATATGCCATTTTCAATCACATGTTAAGATATAATTTCAATGAAATTCAACATTAAACATATTGATATTAAATGATAGATGGTTCAACAATGCTTTGTGCTCATAAATCTTAACTTTTGGAGAAATCCCGTATTTAATAGGATTTTCAGCCCATAACTTTGTTTGGTTCAAGCTGATGTTTAACAACAAGTATAAAACCAAATATTGATTCTTCTAATGCTGAAACCATATATGTTTTACAGAGATTCACGTAAAAAACATATGAGTATTGTCTTGAATGCACATAAAACCCAAAGAATGCATTCTATATGTAACATGCATATGTCAATAATCTCTATGAGTTTTACCATATAGAATTTTAAAACTCACTTTACAACCTAACATGAAAATTAATTGGAAGGTGTCTTTAGAATGTAGTACAATTCATAATGGTGTGACTGCTAATGTGAGTAAAATCAACTAATTTCAACATTAGTCAAATCTAAATGGCAAAAGAGAAAATATCACATAAAATAATTCAAAAAATTGCAAGACCCAAACAGTTTCATAATAAGGAATTTTGCAATATCCTTGATAGAAAAAAAACAACGATAACAATGCCTTCTAGAACCAAGATGATGTCTTCAATATACTACTGTAAAATAGAACTTGTAAGTGCTTCCCATCTTTGATAAAAACTAAGTTTCTCTGGTTGACCGTTGAAGCAAAATGAAAAGGTGACCATGACAAAATGAGCCTAGAATTGCCAATTTTTATCAAGATTAGGGTGGTACTCTTAGGAATTAAATATGCTTTAACAATATCAATAAAATTGGGATATATTAAACTTTTAGTACATTCTAACAAATTAAATTTTAATCCCTCTTCTGGTATTTCACCACTGGACGCATAAAAGTTACTCGAATGAAAATCAGATTTGAGTTCTAGAAAATTAACAGTATGACCCTCAAGAAAACCAGTTTTATCATCAAACTGCATGTTTCAACCAGCTAAGATATGGATGTAACGCTAGTATCTTTTTTTGTTATTTGGGGAAAGGATCATGAGACTATAATAAGGTTGATTTTCTTTGGAGACAGTGAGAGAAATTGACAACCTGAAATAACTTCTCTCCTGTGATTTCATGCTAATAATTATTGGAGAGGTTTCCTAGAGTAAGTAAGTAACAGCCTTCATGCCAATTGAAATATCAAGAAACAACATCTTTCCCTTGTCATTAAAAATCTCAATAAAACAACAACTTGAGACAGTTTGCATCCATGCAGACAATTAGCATGTTTTTTCTTGCTTTCCTCCACAGGTAGTTAGGACGAATGAACTCCATTACTAGTGGTGGATTATACATATACAAGGTCAAGACGAGTTGAAGGGGTTAGACAGTATTATCCCGGAGAAGGTTACAATAGTTATACATCTCATCATCCTTCCACCTCCAGGTTCCCATGATCTAATTCCACCACTCCATACTACTAGAGCTACTACAGCCAGACTGTTTCCACCTTGTAAGATGATCATAATTTAGTTTCCAGACTGTCAATAAAATTTCTATAAACAAAATCTATCATAATAATTCATAATTAATCCCTTGTCACATATGCCAAAAATTCTAGAAATGCTTACATCTTGCAACCCACATATCTAAGAACACATTAACACAATCTACCATAGTACATCAAGATGGGACAATTATGTGAAAGTGTCCAACACCAAGTTTGAAAGAAACCTTGCAAATGTTTCTAAAACACCTTTTCTATCCATGTTATTCTAGTTGAATACCAATGATTATAAACTCTCAAGAAAATTTACAAAATTTTATAATGTTTATTTTCTACCCACATGATGATGATAGGTGAATATGAATCATTATATCATTTGGGAGTACATGTACACAATGTTGAAGATTGGAGAAAAAAATATATTACATATTATATTCATTATCCTTCAAGGTCTCATTTTTAAGATGATATAAATTACCTGATTGGAGGCCATAAACAACAGTAAGAAAACCATGTTTCTTACATCTTGTTGATCACTGGAAAAAGTCAATGCTAAACATACAACTATCATATCACTCCAATCCTTCCCTCTCTAGTAATTCCACTATAATAATTACAAGTTAAATCATCCATAACAGAACTATACACATACAAATATAAACCACGACCATTCTGGGCACATAACATAACTTGATTATTTGTTGGTTTTACAGGGCCCTGTCCCATTCTTCAACAACCCCTCCAAACTTATCTCAACGAGGATTGTCCAAAAGCACCCACTAACCCTCAAAACCATTCATACAATAAGAAATATATGTTGGGTGAGGATATCCTCTTTCATTTTATTACCAACTCCATTGTTCTTGTTTTTCATTATGGACCACTTAAAAAACCGGACAGTTGAATTTCTAGCTCGCCTACCAAATTCAATAACAGTGTTAATTCCTACAAGTTACTCCAATGAGTTGACAACCCCTCGAACAAATGTTTTCTATTTGACTATGTTGTCAAAATTCAATTGGAACTACAACAAAAGATTCTGAAATATCGGTAAATATGTTAATATAGCCACTTTTTGTTAGAAGTGAATTCTCTTGAGTCTTTACTTTCTGCATCATGATCATAAGAGTCGTTCTAGTTCTACCACTTTGTATATAGTGGTATGTACATCATTTTGAGACCAAGAGTCCCTTAGACATATTTTAGTGGTCATTCATTGGACATTAATAAAATTGTCTTATTGTTTACAAAGAAAGCAAACAAAGCATGTTGATAACCATATGCTATTAGTATAGTTAATTTCTTACTCATTCTAGATATCACATTGCAAAGGGAAGAAATAAATACCAATTAGATAATGCCACTAATACATAAAAAACACTCAGAAGACTAAAGACCAAGATAAACTAGGAATGGAAACTAAACACACCATAAAAGCACATATATAGGGATTAACTTGATTTGTACCAACTGAGATTCACTGTTGTTACTCCTTGGAAATTCATTAGCACAACCCAGATTCACAATGAAAAAAAAAAAAGGTATAACTTGATACAATGCCAAAAGGCTCTTAAAAATAATTAAATCTCTCTCTCTAGGTTCACATATGCAATATGCAAGAAAAAAATGAGCATTATTCAAAACCATGCCAAAAGGATCTTAAAAACATAATCTCTCTCTCTCGCTCTAACAAAATAGTTGGTTAAGGGCCAAACACGATTAAGACCAAAGAAATCCATCATCACCCATTGTCACACTCTGAGGGCATGGTGAAGCAAATGTGGAACAACAAGTACATAATTCTAGTGCTTTGTAGGCTTCAATAAATATTCTCTCGCAGTTCCAAGGTTAAAATTATTGGAGAGGCTCCTGGAGTGAAGAATCCCTACAGAATGTACAGAATATGTGCACAGATCATATGATCAGGTCAAGGCTAATTCCAATACCCAATGAGGCATGTTGCGAAGATTTAATAATGATAATGGGGTGAATCAAGGCTACCCTTTGTCCAACAATCTATTCGGGTTATACATTGAGAAACTGGAACAAAGGGTAAATGAAAAGCAAGGGGAGGAGTGTACATTACATGCATATTTATCAAAATTTTACTACATGTCCTAGACATCATTCTCACAACAAGAACATTAGATATCCTACAAGAACACCTTCAGGCACTAGAAACATTATACAAAGAAATAGGCATGGAATTTAACACTGTAAGGACTAAACTGATCATCTTCTCTGTCAAACATGGATTAATTCATCCTTGAATTGAGTTCGAAAGAGAGGCACTCAAGATCATGCAGGAATACAATTACTTGAGCATCAAATTCAATAAAAGGCTGAATTCGGAGCAACACTCTAGAAACAAGTTGCAAGGAAGCACCATATATACTAAAAAATAAATGTAAAGGAGCATATATTTTGGACTCAAAAAGAATCAATGACATATTCCATAAACTCATCACACCTAGACTACTATATTCTGAGAATCAAAGCATCAAAGCCATACAAGATTATGCTTGTTCAAACAAATCTGTACCCATTGGAACGAGAAGCAATACAAAGGCTCATACTATATAGACTCAGAGTCAAAGAAAAAAAGGAGTTCAAATGGCAAGCAAGAGAATACACTGTCAAATTAGCAAGGAGACACTACAAAGGTGGAAAAATTCTTGGTAACTTCAATGCAAAAAAATGATTTGCAAGATGGAATATATCAAAGATTGATTCATGACTAGATAAAAATAAGAGTTGAGGCACCCTTTAGGATTATTACATATAGGGTATATGAAGAGAAAATCACTAAAAAAACAACAATAGTACGTAGATCATTTCAACCCTACACGTGAAATCAAGATACAAGATTACCTCATGCTTAACATGCCATGGAAAGAGAAATACACTCTATCTTGGCTACAAATAACAAATTATGGAAGAAACATGAGGAGGAATGGGACCTCAGAACTTGCATAGTATGTCAACCCAACCACAATATGTAATTAATTCTGATTTGTTTGTACTTTTCATCTCTTTTTTATTTCATACTAGCGGCATGCACCACATGAATCTCTCTCTCTCTCTCTCTCTCTCTCTCTGTAAAATATAATGAAAAGTGGGTTGTCACATAAGTTTCTCGCATAATCCACTCTCACAAATGAAGCATACCCTCGATCCTTACAAAGGAAAGTGACACCCCAATATTACAACATATACCTATTTTACAAGGTCCTCTTGATAGTGTCATGGAGAGATGTTTGAAAAAATGACCTTGACTCTAATCTCTAAAATTTTAATCAATTATAATGAAAAATAATCCCCATTTACAATATATACATAAAAATGATTGCAAGTACAATCCCTAAGGGATCACCAAACCCCAACACCTATGATAAACATGTATGTAAAAGGAAACACTTTCAATCCCCATGGAACCACCAAATCCCACAACAAAAAAAAATTGCACATAAAAGGTCAGAATGTGAAAACAAGTTCAAACCCCATGAACTGAAAAAGAAAACTATTTACGATCAAATGCATGTAGAATGTCACAAGTTCAATCCCACAGAATCACAAAACACTAATTATGAAAAACAAGTATGCAAAAAAGTTTGCAAGTTCAATCCCCATGGACTGAACTACCACAATTATGATAAAATCCATGCAAGAGGTCACAAGTTCAATCATCCTAGGATCACCAAACCACAATTATGAAAAATATGTAAAAGGTCACAAATTACATCCCCAAAATCCATGCAAGAGGTCACAAGTTCTATCATCCTGGAATCACCAAACAAAAATTATAAAAAAAAAAGTATGTAAATGGTCACAAATTAAATCCCCAAAAAATCACCAAACCCCAATTATGCATTACATTTATATTAACAATAACAATTTAAACCCGCAAGGAATAATCAAACCTGAATGATGACAATTGTGCATCTTGAAGGTCATAAGTTGAATCCTTGGGGAATGGCCAAATCCCAACTATGATAAAAATCCCTATAAGAGGTCCAAGTTTTAGTGCCTTGGACTAATCAAAACCCAATTATGTTAAAATATGTAAAACATTACCAATTCAATCTTCATGGAATCACTAAACCCCAATTTCGATATATATGTATACAAGTTCAATCCGACGAAATCGAAAACCACAATTCAACTATGCTAAGTCGATTTCCATTTAAGTGAAAAATAAAAACTAACATCTGCAACAAAGTTGACGTGCATAACCGTCAAAACACCAAGGAGAATAATGGCAAGCCCAAGCGACCCATATTCCAATGAACTCCTAATCTTGGGTGTCAACAGTTGTGCAATCATTCTAGAAAACCAGGTGTGAACCCTCAAGAACGTATGTTGGGGATCCATTCAAACCCTAAAAACCTTAAAGATCAAAGAATCTCTCTGTTATTACGTATTTCTTTGCACGGTACGATGAATATCTTCCCCTGTAACAAATTCTTCCTGTTATTAGGTGTAACAATGTGTTCTAATCATCATCCCTATCATCTCCATTTTCTTTCTTGCAGGCACATGTCTCCAACATTTCCTGCAACATACCCTGTGTATCATTTGATTAGTCCCAACCTCATGAATTCAGAATTGGAGATAACTCCATCCTATAGACAATGCCTTTAGTCAAAACCATTTTAATAGACCAAATTTAAAACACTGTTGCAAATAAGACCACCAAGAACATGATTGAGGAAACCAGAGTACGGAGATCCAAATTCCTCTTGAACCCACCTACTACCTCATGTTAAGTATGCCGAGGAGAATCAAAATGAAATGTCCCAATGCTACATATATTTCAGAGAGGGTTATGATACCCATGTTATCGAAGTGCCTAAAGTTTAGGCTCATGAATTGGCACCATTGTGAAAAAAACCAAAATTAATGAACCACTAGTGGTCACGTGATTAAAGAGTGAGATCAATTCCCATGTGGAAGGATCGACGGTATTGGAATCCACACATGTCAATAGTGCATTGATGGGTCTCAAGGACTCAACCATGGTTAGGTAGGTAACCCATGATTTAGACGCTAAAGTACTCTTCGAGGGCTTGAGGACAATGAATGACACCACACTCTATAGTGCAGTTTGTTTATACATATTACATTGTAATATATATTATATATATTACAATGTAATATATACACACACACACTGTCAAAACCCCAAATTTTCACAAAAATTAATTTTTTTTGATGTAACATAAACTGTCTATAGTCACAGTTTGATAACTGCTAGCAGCTAACGGAAAAATGGAATAGTTAACAAAAGTAACCATTAACTTAAACACATATAAATTAATACTATTTTAATTTTGATATGTGATGTAAATAATCTCCATTCAATTGTTTCTAGCTGTACTGATAGTTCGATTTTGTCAAGTAGGTGAGAAGTTACTTTCTATCTGGGGCTTACTTAGCGATTGCTAACTTACCTAGAATTATGGATCTTACAGGCTTGACAGGTAAATTTTGAACCAGTAACAGTTTATTAAGGTGTTAATCCAGATATACTTCTTTTATCATAATATACTGCTAGAGTAAAAGTTTGCTTAATAGAATTCAAGGATACTACAAGGTAAAGTAACATTTTCTTTTACTTGCTTTTGCAACTGTGATCGTACTTTAATGTCATGTCATAAAGATCAATAACTTTGCCCTACTGATTGTCTTTTATCAGAATTACTGCTACGTTAGATAAAACATCTTTCCATCTTTACACTAAGCTATTTCCAGTTCTTACTAAGAGCTCAAGATTTAGTATATCAATACTCTTACTGAAATAGGAGTTTATTGATGTTGCTATTTATAAAATTTACAACACTGCATAAAAGTATGGAAACAGACCTAAGGCCTTTCAAGAAATAATCTTATACAAAATTCTTAGCTTTACCTTTTATTAAATTTCAGTAGAGGAAGTTTATCAGCTTATTATTGCATTGTATTTATAAATGATCATTTGCATAAATGTTGTCAAGTTGCGATTTCTAACTTCCAAACTTCTTTGTGACATAAGTAATGTGACGAAATTACATTATCATATTATTTATTTATAAATAATAGTGATGCTATATGTATTCTTAGATAGTTTTACTATCCTTTACTACCAAGACTGATCTAGCCTTGATTGAATTCATTTGGAGCATTGTTTACTTATGGAGACCAATGATTACAAATTCCATGAATTTTATCTTACTCTTAGTACGATAGACTTCATACAACAATAAGAATTTATTTTAGAGTGTAAATACTTTTTTATATACACAATGTTGATTTATAAATTAAATTCTCACCATTAGTGTTTACATAAAGACTAGTTCTAATAACATAGTCCTTCAATGTAATATTTGAAGCAATGATTATTATTAGAATTATTAACTTGTACTCAAGGCTTATACCCTACTAGGGATTTCTCCATAGTTATTATTTTACCATCAAAAGATTTCATTTTTTACATAAGACAAGGGATAACGATACCATAAAATCTCACTAATCAAAATAGTTTGACTTAATATTTATCATTGATACGTTATGTTTTGACTTTGCATAATATATTATCATTGTAATCATTGTGTACATTATTAACAATATTTTGGTTCCCGACAATGCAGTGGAGACTATACAACTCGACCCAATGTGGACTGTTCCACGCAACCCTACTTCTTATTTTTCATCAAGGGTTTTGGTCTTTGCACTGTTGGGTTCACTACGGCCAGGAGGGCTCGCTGGTGCTCGCCTCCAGCTCCATTGTTTGTGTGTAGAATAGTGTTGCCATTATAGAGTGTGTTTTTCCAGACTCACAGTTTGCACTTGGTTGTCATTCTGCCTGCGATACTTTGCTGTGCGTGTAGTTGGTCTTTGTCAATAGTTTTTAGTACTGTTTCCTTTCATGGCCATTTCCAAAACTCACTCCTGATCGTGGTGTAGAATGTATTGTTAGCCCCATCACCCCTGTCACTTGTGAGCACGAGGGTTTCGGTTGTTCGTTGTGCTAGTTTGTTCCTCCGTGGCTCCATATTACTTCACTTCCAGGAAAGGAATCGACTTACAATTGTTACAAATTCTAGTTATAGTTTTTAATATTATAGTTAACAGTTTCTAACTAAACCCTTCAAAATTGTTTGTAGGATTACAGTTCGAAAGAGAGCTTGGAAAGGTCCTCTCCATCGCTCGTTTATCTCAAGATTAACAGGTAAGCCCTGGTTACAATGTGGCAACTCCCTTCTTGGCAATGGTTAGGCAACAAGGTTTTCAGTTGGAGAAGGAATACGCCCTCAGTTCCTTCGGTGTTTAAAGTGCTTAGCTTAGTTGTTGTTTAGTAATTTTGGTTGTTAAAACCCTTTCCTGTAGCAGGGTTGCTCCAGCCTTGGTGCCGTGACTTGTATTTCAATGCTCTCGACTTATTGACAGCTTTTATAGCCCTATGGCTAAGTAATGATATACTCCGTTTCTTAATATGTGGGGATTCTCCAATGTTCATGGTTTTAATGGTTCTCTGTTTTGCTTATACTGATAAATATACATTTTTTATAGATGTTATTACAGTAATGAAGTTTTTATAAATTAAATATTAGTTTTGCCTTTCAATCCCTCGCCACGATGCTGGGTGTAATCGGCTTTGAGCTGGGTGAAGTAAATTTGTTAAGTCTTAAGCCTTTCGGCCTGACAGAGTAACACACTTGGTTTAAAAGTTTTCCTTTTAACTTCGAGCTCTGTCTCAATTATGAGAAGATTCTATAAACTTGTAAATATTATGACTCTTTATAATTTGAGTCTTCCGTTCCTCGACTGTTAACAATGGTAATTATTGTTTTAATATTTTTATCTTATAAACAAATAAAGATAAAATAAAGACTGTAAGTTCAGTCTTAAGGTAATTTTTTTTATATGTTTAAGCTTTTCAATAGGATTAAATCCTAGGGTTAATGTAAAAGTACCCTTAGATAAATATATTCTTAAAATTTATCAAATGTAACGGTTTTTGTTTACCTATTTTACATTGCTACAATAGTTTTGATATTGTTTATCCTGTTTAAGTATTTTCTTTTCTTTTAAAATAAAAGAGTTATACAAATACTGTATGCTCTTAGCTTATTTCTATTTACTATTTACTCTTAAGTTCTTATTTGTTTACTACTCTATTAATTAGTAAGGATTCAGAGTTATGTAATAATTAGAACAATTATCTCTTTATTTATAATAGTTAAATAGATTAGTTAGGGTTTCAACCCTGAAGTTTTATATTTACAGGTATAAGCCTGTCTAATAATTATAAATAGTTTCTACATAGGTATTATTTAGTTTTATACTAGTTATTAATTATATTTTCATTGCTTTTATTTAATAAACTGTCTAGTAGAATTTACTCAGAGTTTTTTGAATGATATAGCATAAATTCTATAACTCAGTTTACTCTTTATAATCTAAGTACTTTGAAATTTAACCCTATTTGGTTTATAGTAAATACTAGTTCTGGATTTAGTTGATATTGTTAGAAAATAAACTATATGATTAGTAGCTTGTTTATTTACTTAACTGTAAGTAATCCATGTAACTCTAATGTGTTTTTCTGCTGCATTTCATTCAGTTACTAAGTGAAAACAGAGAAGTATAAACATATCATAACACTGTTTAACCTCCATAATATTTTAACATGAATAAAAATTACTCTACTATCTGTATATACACAATCTTATCTAATCAAACATTCTCTTATCTTCTTAAACATTCTACCTGTGCTAGAGTACTACCTGGATTTTCAGGTGTGGAAAAACACAGACTAGAAATTATTTCTATTCTAACATATCAATTTTCTAATCAAGTTCATTTCTTCAATCATTTTAAAAGACTGCTAGATTCTAACATTCTACAAACTAACTCTGTAACATTCACATATCAGTCACACTCAGATTGATTTATCTAATACAGTAAAACAAAATAATGTAGAACTTGTTTAGGATAGATGACTACAGCATTAGGAAACCGTTCCTCCCTACCAATCTCTCGGAGAGCGCTCAATCAACGCTTCCTCAGGACCCCCTATCATGCTCCTGGTCTTCTTGGCTGAGAACTTGAGGAGCATGAAAACAGTAGACTAGTCCAATAAATCAGTAAAAACACCCTGCACTCAGCAGTAAGATCTTTCAGCTTAAAAGATGCACTAGATCACTTAGCAGTTATTCCCTCAAACTATTTCCACAATTCCCTTCCATTGAATTTATCTGAAGTAAATTCATTCACCTGAATGATCACTTCTCTAGAAGGAGCAGCCTCATCTCTCTTCAATGGGAATTTTTATAAAGATTGCCTAGGTGTTTTGGGTCAGTTTTCATTAATTGAGCCACCTGCTCTGATTCCATTTTCTTAGGGAATCATGACCCCAAATGTAGGGAGGTTTCCACCTGCAACAGTTGGAAGTGGTTTGAGGATGCTGCCACATGTCAGTTTGCTCTCCACCCAGTCTCATCCACCAATTTGACCAGTAAACACTCTTTTAACAGCTCTCCTAAGGTGTTGTCTCCTCCTTTATTTATTTATAATTAAATATTCAGAATTACATTAAATATCCTTGACTCTGATGAGTCATCAATTACAACTTAGCATAAAATTTAACATATTGTCTTCAAATAATATCAAATAATATAAAATTGTTTTTGCAAAATTGGGGCATGTGAAATACACACCCCCTTAGAGCATAACATCGTCCTCGATGTTATTTATTCTTAGTCCTCAGAATTCCCCTGGAACAGAATTGGATATGCATCCCGCATATTACTTTCCAATTCCTAGGTGGCTTCTTCTGGACTAAGGTGCTTCCATTGCACCTTCACCTGACCAATGGTGCGGTTCTGAAGTGTGATCTCCCTCCGCCCAAGGATACGGTCCGGTTCCACCTATACATCATTCTAGTTAACAACATGAGTAGCATCATGAAAATATTTCTTTAATCTAGAAATGTGAAAAACATTATGTACTCTTAAATTTGGTGGTAATGCTAATTGATAAGCTACTTGTCCAATCCTGGATAGTATTTCAAATGGACCACAGTAACGTGGTGCTAGTTTTGCACAACTTACCAATCTCAGAGAGCTTTTTTTGGGCCTCACCTTGATGAACACATGTTCACCTACCTGAAACTCCTTTGGAGTTCTTTTAAGGTCTGCTTGACTTTTCTGTCGATCCTGCGCAATTTTCAGTTTACCTTGTACCTGCTTTACAATTTCTTCCATTTCCTTTAATAGTCCAGGACCTAATACTAATCTATCCACCGGATTACTCCAGGAGATAGAAGTATTAAATTTCCTTCCATACAAGATTTCGAAAGGACTAAATCTGGTTGACGCTTGATAATTATTATTATAAGCAAATTCTACCAGATGCAAATAATCCTCCCATTTACCTGGTTGGTATTTTAGATACATTCTTAATAAATATTCCAGTACTTGGTTTACTCTTTTGGTCTGTCCATCTGTTTGAGGATGGAAAGAAATACTAAAATTTAGTGTAGTGTTTAATCCCTTAAACAAATATTTCCAAAAGTTACCTATAAATATAGGATCTCTATTTGAGATTATAACTTTCGGTATTCCATGTAGTCAGAAAATTTGTTTTAGAAAGATATCAGCTATGTTTGCACCTTTATATGTAGTTTTAACAAGTATAAAATGGGTTGATTTATTTAATTTATCGACCACTACCATGATGGAGTCATTTAAATTCTGATTTTTAGGTAGTCCAGTAATAAAATCAAGACTAATTATCTCCCATTTCCAGCTAGGAATGGGTAATGGCTGAAGTAATCCAGCTGAGTGTTGATGTCTAGCTTTCACCTGCTGACATTCAAAACACCTAGCGATATACTCTGCCAGTTCAGTCTCCATGTTTGGCCAAAAATATTCTTTTCTTAACATAGTTATAGTCTTTTGATAACCTGGATGACCTGAGTATGGAGTTTTATGGATTTTATCCAAAATTAATAATTTAACTATAGGTACATTTGGTACATATATTCTGTCTTTATACAATAAAAAATATTTTGCATTCAAACTGTACAATTTACTTAAGCTTTCTATTGGATTTTCTTTCGTTTTAGCTTGTAAGTTTTGGTAAATTTCATCTTGTTCTATCTCTGATTTAAGATGTTCATCTATATCTATTGTATAAGTGCTAATAACTGCTATGAAGTTCAGCCTTGCATTCCTACGTAATGCATCGACGACTTTATTTTCTTTACCTTTAATGTGCTGAATTTCGAAATCATACTCACTTAGAAAAGCTAGCCACCTAGCTTGTTTGGAATTTAGATTAGACTGATCTAACAGATATTTTAATCCTTTATTATCAGTCATTAAAATAGTTTTTCTGCCAATTAGGTGATGACGCCACATCTTTAGGGCATGTATAACAACAACTAATTCTAGAGCATAAGTTGCATAATTATTTTCATGAATTTTTAATTTCCTAGACTCATAGGCAATAAAATGCCCTTATTGAGTCAGAACACTACCTAAACCATCATTGGAGGCATCAGTACACACTACAAATTCTTTATTTGGATCAGCTATTCTTAAAATAGGTGCACTAGTTAATAAATTTTTTAACTTTTTAAAGCTTTCGTCGCATTTCTGGTTCCAATCAAATTTATTTCCTTTCTTCTGCAAAGAAGTTATCGGATTCATGATTCTTGAAAAAAATTCAATGAACCTCCGATAATAACCAGTAATCCCCATGAAGGATCGAACATCAGTTAAATCCTTAGGAACCGACCAATCTTTGATTGCCTTTATCTTTTTGGGATCTACCGAAATCCCTTCCTTAGTCACCACATGACCTGAGTACTGAATCTTATCCTTGAAGAAATCACATTTACTAAACTTAGCAAAGAGTTGATGATCTCGTAACTCTTGCAAAACAATTTTGAAATGTTCTTTATGTTCTTCTTCAGTATTTGAATAGATTAATATGTCGTCAATAAACACGACCACAAAATTATCTAGATACTTATGCATAACGTTGTTCATTAAACACATAAAAATAGCTAGGGCATTAGTAAGCCCAAATGGCATAACGGCAAACTCGTAATGGTCATATCAATTTCTAAAAGTTGTTTTAAAAATGTCTTCATCTTTAATCCTAACTTGATGATATCTAGACCTTAAATCAATTTTTGAGAATACCGTGGCTCCACGTAGTTGATCAAACAGATCATCTATGCGAGGCAACGTGTATTGATTTTTAATGGTCATCTTATTCAACTAACGGTAATCTATGCAGAGTCGCATGGTTTCGTCCTTTTTCTTAACGAATATTGCAGGTTCCCCCCAGGGAGACACACTAGGTCGAATATACCTTTTGTCAATAAGTTCTTTTAATTGTGACTTTAGTTCATTCAGTTCCAGTATATTCATTCGATAAGGGGCCTTTGAGCTGGGTACTACACCAGGTACCAGCTCAATGGTAAAATCTAGTTCCCTTTTTTGAGGTAGTCCCAGAATTTCTTCTGGAAATACATCAACATATTCTCTTAAGACTGGTATGTCTTCCAATTAAAATTTATCTATCTTATTTAGAATTTCCTCATCATTTATTGTTACTGCATAAGCTTTAAAACCCTTCCTAACAGCTCTCTTAAGCTGCAAAGTAGAAATATACCTTATGGTGGTTTTTCTAGGGATTCCCTTTACACTTATTGATTTTCCATCATTATTTATACACGTAAATGTTTTATCATAACAATTCAAAATTACCCTATGTTGTTCTAACCAATCCATACCAATGAGTAAGTCATAAGAACCAAGAGGTAATACATTAAGCTTTACAACAGTTTCAAATTGATCCATAACTACTACACATTCTTTTACAAAACAAGTTACCTTCCTTTTTGCACCAGTGGCTAACTGAACCAACCAAGAATTTTCAAATTTTTCAACAGGCAACTTACATTTTTCTACCATTTTAGGTGATATAACTGAGACTAGCTCCTAGATCAATTAAAATATCTATAGGGGTTTGGTTTATCATACCTTCTACTTCCACCATGGAAGTTTGATATTTTGCTTGTCGATTCTCCAAGGCTGCATTGATTTTGGGCATAGTCCTCGCTAACTCTCCAACAGTCATTTCCTCATGTATGGTGTGAATATTACTGACAGTCTTTTTTTGATTAGGACAGACTGAGGCATAATGTGGGCCATTACACTCCCAACACTTTATAGGTTCTTTGTGTTCAAAATTCTTGGTGTAATTACCATGATTATTAGCAAATTCTTTACCTTTGGAATTATTCTGATTGCTTGGTGAATTATTCTTATTTCCTTCGAAATTCTTGTTAGGAAAATTTCTAGCCTTATTGTTTTTAGAATTCCTGCTGGGCACAAATTCTTTCTTCTTTTGATCATAATGGTTATTATTCTTCTTGGCCTTTCAGTTGGCCATACTTTCCTTCTTCCGATTCTGTTCATAATAGAAGTTGTCTTTCCTCATAGCTTATTCCAAAGTTTTTTGGATTTTCATACTCAATCCTGTCCTTAATATGATAAGGTAGACAACCGAGGAATCACTGTACCTTTTTTTTTTCATCTACAAGGTATGGCACATACCTAAGCAGACTTAAAAACTTGCTGTTAAAATCTTTCATAATCATTGATCCTAATTTAAGCTCATAGAATTCTTTTGCTCTCTCTTCATAGTACTGTTCAGACATAAATTTCTTTTGAAAGTACCTTTTGAAGGTGCTCCAATTTACATTCTTCTCTTTTATTCCCTTCACTCTCTTCAAGTCCCGCCACCAAATATCAGCCTTTATTGAGAGATTGTAGATAGCCATTCCAGCCTTTAATTGGTTTGAATATTTATAAATCTGGAAGTATTTCTTCATCCCAGATAACCAGGATTCTGCTTCCACCCCTTTCTCAGTCTCTCCATTGAATGTTGGTGGTTTAATCTTTTTAAATTCTCCAGAAATTTCCTCATAGGGTTTATATTTTCTTTTTTTAGTATAATGATTGTCATCACTACTATCACTAGTGGAATGAAAATTACGTTGATCACCAAATACCTCTGAAGATGAGCTGCTTTCATTTTTAGTCTGTTTAATATTTTTATATTTATGTTGATGACTTGTATCTTCTGAATTATCTCTTTTACCCCTATCCTCAGTTTGAAATATTTCTGTTAGGATCCGATTTAGCTCCTCCTGAGCCCTCAGAATCCTTTCATTCTCTCATTTAACAGATTCCATTTCATATTTTAAGCCTTTTATTGTTTGTAAAAGTTCTGAAGAATTAGTGGTTAGATCTTCTGGTATAGGGTCTCTTGGTAAGTTTTCTTGTTCAGTAAATGGAGATTCCTCTTCCGCATATTCCTCCAGCCTTTCCATACCTATTGCTAAACTTTAGAAACAATTTTCTTTGTTTAATAGCATTAAAAGAAAATAACATCAACAAAACAATTTAAATTCACAGTTTCATAGAAAGCAAGTTGGGCTTCATCAAGGCCTAGTGTTTGAACCTTGTGCTCTGATACCACATGTCAAAACCCCAAATTTTCACAATTTTTTTTTTTTTTGATGTAACATAAACTGTATATAGTCGCAGTTTGATAACTGGTAGTGGCTAACGGAAAAATGGAATAGTTAACAAAAGTAACCATTAACTTAAACACATATAAATTAATACTATTTTAATTTCGATATGTGATGTAAATAATCTGCATTCAGTTGTTTCTAGCTGTACTGATGGTTAGATTTTGTCAAGTAGGTGAGAAGTTACTTTCTAACTGGGGCTTACTTAACGATTGCTAACTTACCTAGAATTCTAGATCTTACAGGCTTGATAGGTAAATTTTGAACCAGTAAGAGTTTATTAAGGCGTTAATCCAGATATACTTCTTTTAGTATAATATACTGCTAGAGTAAAAGTTTGCTTAATAGAATTCAAGGATACTACAAGGTAAAGTAACGTTTTCTTTTACTTTCTTTTGCAACTATGATCGTACTTTAATGTCATGTCGTAAAGATCAATAACTTTTCCCTATTGATTGTCTTTTATCAGAATGACTACTACGTTAGATAAAACATCTTTCCATCTTTACGGTAAGCTATTTCTAGTTCTTAATAGAGCTCAAGATTTAGTATATCAATACACTTACTGAACTAGGAGTTTATTGATGTTGCTATTTATAAAATTTACAACACTGCATAAAAGTATGGAAACAGACCTAATGCCTTTCAAGAAACAAGCTTATACAGAACTCTTAGCTTTACCTTTTATTAAATTTTAGTAGAGGAAGTTTATCAGCTTATTATTGCATTGTATTTATAAATGATCATTTGCATAAATGTCGTCAAGTTGCGATTTCTAACTTCCAAACTTCTTCGTGACATAAGTAATGTGACGAAATTACATTATCATATTATTTATTTATAAATGATAGTGATGCTATATGTATGCTTAGATAGTTTTACTATCCTTTACTACCAAGACTGATCTAGCCTTGATTGAATTCATTTGGAGCATTGTTTACTCATGGAGACCAACGATTACAACTTCCATGAAGTTTATCTTACTCTTAGTACGATAGACTTCATACAACAATAAGAATTTATTTTAGAGTGTAAATACTTTTTTATATACACAATGTTGATTTATAAATTAAATTCTCACCATTAGTGTTTACATAAAGACTAGTTCTAATAACATAGTCCTTCAATGTAATATTTGAAGCAATGATTATTATTAGAATTATTAACTTGTACTCAAGGCTTATACCCTACTAGGGATTTCTCCATAGTTATTATTTTACCATTGAAAGATTTCATTTTTTACATAAGACAAGGGATAACGATACCATAAAATCTCACTAATCAAAATAGTTTGACTGAATATTTATCATTGATACGTTATGTTTTTACTTTGCATAATATATTATCATTGTATTCATTGTGTAGATTATTAGCAATAATTTGGTTCCCGACAATGCAGTGGAGACTATAAAATGCGACCCACTGTGGAGTGGATAAATTTGTGGGCATGTGGAACATCCACCACCATGCATTGCATAACTTATAAGCTCACCACGCAACCCTACTTCTTATTTTTCATTGAGGGTTTTGGTCTTTGCACTGTTTGGTTCACTGCGGCCATGAGGACTCGCTAGTGCTCACCTCCAGCTCCATTGTTTGTGTGTAGAGGAGTGTTGCCATTATAGAGTGTGGTTTTCCAGACTCACAGTTCGCACTTGGTTGTCATTCTGCCTGCGATAGTTTTCTGTGCGTGTAGTTAATCTCTGTCAATAGTTTTTAGTACTATTTCCTTTCGTGGCCATTTCCAAAACTTACTCCTACTCGTGGTGTAGAATGTATTGTGAGCCCTGTCACCCCTGTCACTTGTGAGTACGAGGGTTTGGGCTATTCGTTGTGCTGGTTCGTTCCTTTGTGGCTCCATATTACTTCACTTCCAGGTAAGGAATTGACTTATAATTGTTACAAATTCTAGTTACAGTTTTTAATATTATAGTTAACAATTTCTAACTAAACCCTTCGGATTTGTTTGCAGGATTACAATTCGAAAGCGGGCTTGGAAAGGTCCTCTCCATCGCTGGTTTATCTCAAGATCAATGGGTAAGCCCTGGTTACAATGTGGCAACTCCCTTCTTGGCAATGGTTAGGGAACAAGGTTTTCAGTTGGAGAAGGAATACGCCCTGAGTTCCTTCGGTGTTTAAAGTGCTTAGCTTAGTTGTTGTTTAGTAATTTCGGTTGTTAAAAATCTTGCCTGTAGCAGGGTTGCTCCGGCCTTGGTGCCGTGACTTGTATTTCACTGCTCTCGACTTATTGACAGGTTTTATAGCCCTATAGCTAAGTAATGATATACTTTGTTTCTTAATATGTGGTGGTTCTCCCGTGTTCATGGTTTTAATGGTTCTCTATTTCACTTATATCGATAAATATACGTTGTTTTATAGATGTTATTATAGTAATGAAGTGTTTATAAATTCAAAGTTAGTTTTTCCTTTCAAACCCTCGCCACGATGCTGGGTGTAATCAACTTTGAGCTAGGTGAAGTAAATTTGTTAAGTCTTAAGCCTTTCGGCATGATAGAGTAACACACTTGGTTTAAAAGGTTTCCTTTTAACTTCGAGCTCTGTCTCAATTGTGAGAAGATTCTATAAACTTGTAAATATTATGACTCTTTATAATTTGAGTCTTCCCTTCCTCGACTGTTAACAATGGTAATTATTGTTTTAATATTTTTTTCTTATAAATAAATAGAGATAAAATAAAGACTGTAAGTTCAGTCCTAAGGTAATTTTTTTTATATGTTTAAGCTTTTCAGTAGGATTAAATCCTAGGGTTACTGTAAAAGTACCCTTAGATAAATATATTCTTAAAATTTATCAAATGTAATGGTTTCTGTTTACCTATTTGCATTGCTACAATAGTTTTGATATTGTTTATCTTGTTTAAGTATTTTCTTTTCTTTTAAAATAAAAGAGTTATACAAATACTTTATGCTCTTAGCTTATTTCTATTTGCTGTTTACTCTTAAGTTCTTATTTGTTTACTACTCTGTTAATTAGTAAGGATTCAGAGTTATGTAATAATTAGAGCAATTATCTCTTTATTTATAATAGTTAAATAAATTAGTTAGGGTTTCAACCCTGAAGTTTTATATTTATAGGTATAAGCCTGTCTAATAATTCTAAATAGTTTCTACATAGGTATTATTTAGTTTTATACTAGTTATTAATTATATTTTCATTGCTTTTATTTAATAAACTGTCAAGTAGAATTTACTGAGAGTTTTTTGAATGATATAGCATAAATTATGTAACTCAGTTTACTCTTTATAATCTAAGTACTTTGATATTTAACCCTATTTGGTTTATAGTAAATACTAGTTCTAGATTTAGTTGATATTGTTAGAAAATAAACTATATGATTAGTAGCTTGTTTATTTACTTAACTGTAAGTAATCCATGTAAGTTTAATGTGATTTTCTGCTGCATTTCATTAAGTTACTAAGTGAAAACAGAGAAGTATAAACATATAATAACATTATTTAACCTCCATAATATTTTAACATGAATAAAAATTACTCTACTATCTGTATATACACAATCTTGTCTACTCAAACATTCTCTTATCTTCTTAAACATTCTACCTATGCTAGAGTACTACCTGGATTTCTAGGTGTGGAAAAACACAGACTAGAAATTATTTCTATTCTAACATATCACTTTTCTAATCAAGTTCATTTCTTCAATCATTTTAAAAGACTGCTAGATTCTAACATTCTACAAACTAACTCTGTAACATTCACATATCAGTCACACTCAGATTGATTTATCTAATACAGTAAAACGAAATAATGTAGAACCTATTTAGGATAGATGGCAACAGCGTTAGGAGGCCGTTCCTCCCTACCAATATCCTGGACAGCGCTCAAACAACGCTTCCTCAGGACCCCCGAGCCTGCTCCTGGTCTTCTTGGCTGAGAACTGGTGGAGCATGCAAATAGTAGACTAGTCCAATAACTCAGTAAAAACACCTTGCAATCAGCAGTAAGATCTTTCAGCTTAAATGCTGCACTAGATCACTCAGCAGTTATTCCCTCAAACTCTTTCCACAATTCCCTTCCATTGAATTTCTTTGAAGTACATTCATTCACCTGAATAATCACTTCTCTAGAACGAGTAGGCTCAGCTCTCTTCAATGGGAATTTTTATAAAGATTGCCTAGGTCTTTTTGGTCAGTTTTCATTAATTGAGCCACCTGCTTTGATTCCACTTTCTTGGGGAGTCATGACCCCAAATGTAGGGAGGTTGCCACCTACAACAGTTGGAAGTGGTTTGAGGATGCTGCCACATGTCAGTTTGCACTCCACCCAGTCTCCTCCACCAATTTGACCAGTAAACACTCTTTTAACATCTCTCCTAAGCTGTTGTCTCCTCCTTTATTTATTTATAATTAAATATTTAGAATTACATTAAATATCCTTGACTCTGATGAGTCATCAATTACAACTTAGCATAAAATTTAACATATTGTCTTCAAATAATATCAAATAATATAAAATTGTTTTTTCAAAATTGGGGCATGTGACACACACACACACACACACATATATTATATATAATCATGTAATAAAAATAAAAATAATTTTTAAATTTTTTTAGTTTGTTTTAATTTTTAATTTTTATTATCATGTGAACCATAGTGCTTTTGGGGGTTATTGGGACATGGACCATAGGGGTTCTTGCGATCTTTTTTCATGATACGAAGAACAAATAATGGGCATGAGAATGTCTAATCTTCATTTATAATGGAATTAAAATAGATTGGAACCGTACCAAAATTTTGACTTCAATGTTTAAGAATGTTGAGGAAGAGAAAAAGGAAATGAAGGAACAAATTGAATCATACCTCCATGATCATAATCGACATAAGTAAGAGTGTTATGTGTTTTTTTAGTGATAAAAAACCAAGAGTTAAAAACCTCCAATGTTACAAAATATACATTCCATCTTTGTGGAAGGTAGTTGTGAGAAAATATGTCAAATTTGATGAAGATGCATGATCCTCCAATTCTCAATAACCTCTTATTGTCACTAGGGAGGTAGAGGTGACTTCTTCCCAGAGGGATGATCCACATATTTCAAGAGTCTTATTGTCACTATGCATTAAAGACATTGTACAATCGCCTAAGTTGTAAGAGGAGGACACACATTTATTAAAAGGTTAATCATAATAATTGTCTACAAGTCATATCAAACTTTGAAGACAATAGGTGATGTAACCTTCCCAATGTTCTTAATTATATATCGAGGCCCACATTGTATTAACCTTTGGGCTCACAAAGAAAATAGCCGAGTATACCAATGTTCACCTAATCACTTAAGTGATAAAGAAACATTTCTACTAGAGGTGATGGCGCTAGTTATGATGATGATGATTATGATAACATTGAGGATGATGATGATTATAACATTGACGATGATGAGGATGAGGATGAGGTTGGTTAGGATGTTGATGATGATGATGAGGAAGAAGAAGAAGAAGAAGATGACGACTACAATCATCCACATAGAATGGATGAACAAAATATGAGGAGTAAGAACACACAGGAAATGTTTGAGTATAAAGAATGTGATTCCAGGATCACTTGGATGCTACAAATTTTTCTTTACAAATTTTGCTTCTTCATTCCATCTCAATAAAGTGTTATTTGTTCTCCTCAAAGGAGAAATTTATCCCTTTCACAAAATCCAGAGGGATCAACATATTTAATTAAAACCAACATACTTGTTCACACATAAGGGGTGATCAAGATTCCAAAAATAGTGTGTGCAATATAGGCATGCAATTTGCATGCTTTCATCCATAATACTATAACAATGTTTTCCTACACCTCAATTTAGTTTCATTGAAAAATTATGAAAAACATAAAGGGAAGAAAAAAAAGGGGAACAAAAAGGAAAAGAAAAGAAAAATATAAAGTAGACATGACAAATTCATGTATTAGGATGTGCATTCCTAATTATTTATGAAATACTTGAATTCATCCTTGAAGCTTCTCCCTCTTAGGAGGTGGGTCCTTATCAGAATTGGTTGCCTTAGATATGTAAGATATCATGGATTGTTCAAACCCTAATGTGTTTGGTAATTGAATGGATATCAAAGAATCACATGGATCAATGACTACATTCTTCTACATTGGTAGGGTCAGTGAATTTTTGTTGCTTGTCATGGAAATGGTATTCTTCATGGGTTATGTAGGAAGGTCAAGTCCAACAAATGAATCACATGGATTAACAACTACATTCGTCCTACATTTGTAGGGTCATTGAGTTTTATGGTCAATAATATTTATTATATTAACATCATATGGAACTTTCTTCGCTAAAATATGGAACATTGGCAAGAGGAATGGTATTGAGGTCCAATTAGTTCGGCTCCTCCACCATCGACGCCGTAGAGGTGCCAAAATCACTAACAGGAAGAGACCAGAGAAGATAAAACAAAGCAACTGGAACCTATTTGAAACCTATTTTGGACAAAGAAACTCAATTTTTGAGAATCATAAGAACCCCAACGGTTTTGGTACAATCACTTATTGGATGCCAGCGGGAATTTTATTATAAGTTCAAATATGAGAAAATTACTACTAGCAAAAGAATAATTATGGATGTTCAACCAGGGTGGTAGCTAGGGAAATCCTATCCACAAGTAGTTATTTTATGGCCCATTCTCCATTCCTATATTATTCATGAAACCAAATAAGATATCAAAGTTAAAATAACAAGATGGATCATATCCAACTAGACTCAAATTTAATAAATATTAATTGAAGTAGATATTAAGGAGATGTGATTGAAAGGTATTCACATTTATGTGACAATTTTCAATTTAAAATTGTGTCAAAATAATACTATGAGATGTCAATTAATATTGAAATTCATGGGGACAAGGAGTGAGGAAAAGGTTAAAGATACTTGTGTTTTGAAGCAAGTAACTATTGAAAGAGGTGTAGTGAATGGAAGTGCATTTCAAGGATTTGTACATAATGGGGATTTTTAACAATGCAATGATTCACATTAATATAAAATGTCATTGATTCGGCATGACGATGATGACGTCAATGATGATGATGATGATGATGGCGATGATGATGATGATGATGATGCTGATGATGATGGTGATGATGGTGATGATGATGAAGAGGATGATGGTGATGATGACGACGATGACGATGATGGTGATGATAATGATGATGATGATTATGATGTCGACGACCACGACGACGATGATGATGATGATGATGATGATGATGATGATGATGATGATGATGAGGATGAGGATGATGATGATGATGAGGATGAGTATGATGGACATGATGATTATGACAATGATGATGACGATGATGATGTCCATAATGATGATGATGATGATGATAATGACGACGTCGATAATGATGGTGATGAGGATGACAATGACAATGATGATGATGAAGATGATGATGATGATGATGGGGATGATGGTGATGATGATGATGAAGACGATGATAAGGATGATGATGATGACGACGACGATGATGATAATGGTGAGGATGATGATGATGATGAAGATGATGATGGTGATGATGACGATGATGAATGATGATTATGATGATGATGATGATGATGATGATAACAATGGTTTAAACATAACTAAATAGACATAAACATAATACATTATGCAACAATATGTTCTCAAGACATATTAACTCAGTGACATTGCCACAAATTCGTCCTTTTATAGCATTGGGAATTGGGAATTAAGGAATCAAACTTCAATGTGAGATAATAAATTTCCCCCCCAAAAATATTTGTTTCATCAAAAAACCACTTTCTATAGGTATTTTAGGAATTTGAATGTTTTTTTCCATAATTTTAGGCACAATTAATGCATATGCCATGGATTTATTTCCACTCCATGTTTGTGGATACCGGGTCTTTTCCTTTAAGCGGAATTCAATTTTGGCCTTTTCCTCTCATGTCTACCTATGTCATCACTCACATCTTCCATTGTGGAGGTGGTGGTTTGATTTAAAAGATATCATGTCTCTTATTTGTACTTGAGTTATGTATTCATGATGTTGTATGAGAATGGTAAAATGTGCTTTCAACCTTCACTACTCTAGGGTGTTAATTTAATTGTTAACGCTAATGAACAAGATCATAGAAAGGATTTTTATGAACAGGAACAAATTAAAAATGCGTTTCTTCTCATATTAGTTGTAACTCAATCTATATAAAAAATGTGTCTTTTCAATATTACACACAATCTTGAATGCAAGTCAGGGTAGTATTGTTGACCATCATGGTGTTGTCGATAGAGGAAATAAGTAGAGTGTTCATTAACTCTACCAATTTATTTAATCTCGCCATTGATAAAATGAAGGTGAAGATTCACTTCGACAATGAATACCTTCTTGCAAATCCAGCCTTGTACATACAATCAATAAACACTCCAACTTAGAAAATGAAGGGTGTCAATCTCAGTTGAGAATGCACCCAAGTAAAGTTCCAATTCAGCTTAGTTTTGACAAGAACAAAAGGCTAGTTACAAGTTACAAACACAAATGTACATATTTATTTATAAAAAATATTAAGCATGTGAATTTGTGTATGTCATTTAAATAAAAGATAAAATATTTTCAATTTTGGACTACTTGGAGGCAGTTTGATACGTCAATATGAATATGGTAAGCACACTTTCCCTTGACACAACACATTCAACTCTTTAACTCTTTTGAAGGTAGTGTCGCAACTCAAACATGCAACATATTTTAAAATGTAAAGGGTGACAATCCATGTTATGGGAAATATATATTGATTAACATATGGCACCCAAACCAAACCAAACATTCACTAGTAGAGAAAAGTAGTTTCATGCTCACCACAATAGATCGATGAACCATACTAGAACATGTATACACAACAACAATTTACAAAAGAGATGGTCACATAGAGATATAGGAACTTCAATGAATTCACCTTGGTGTGTAGATTCAAGTTTCCTCTACAATCCAATGTTCACTTCAAACCTTCTCTTCATTGATAGTAGATTTTCTTATGATTCAACAATGAGAAGCTCCTTGGATGGGAAAATTTCGATACAAATGTCACTCCATGAACTATGATTAAGGTTTTTAATGTAGTATGTGGACAACATAGCTCTTCAAATTATTTCAAACAATTGGAATAGAGACAAAATATTGAAAACACTAAGGGAATTATGTATATATATTTCAATACAAAGTTTCAAAATGTGATTGTACAAGAGTCACATAAAACATCCATGTAATTTTCATTTCCAAAAAAATATTTCACAATAAAAATGGATTAGATTTCATAGGAAGAGGACAAAATTGAATCCATAGAGGCCGAGAACACAGAGTTGATATAAACTTATACAAGAACTAGAATACCATCTCATTCTCCTCCTTAGACCAGAACTACAAAAATAATAGAACACTAGCAATTTGAGTGTAATATCCTTTTCTTTTTGGATTTTGTTGCAATAGTGACAGTATTGACCTTTCGTCGCTATATCGAAGAAAGGTCAATACTGTTGCTATTGCGAAGAAATTCGGGGAAATTTTCAATTTTTTCCAAAAGATAAACTATTTTTGCATGAAAAAATCCATTTTAACTGGTTCATGGAAAACTTCTGTGGGACTTTTGAGCCATATGTAGTAGCGTGTTGACCTATAGGTGGCATAAAAGACAACGAAGTTGGTTTCCCTGGAAATTGCTTCCTGATAGACTACTACGCTTCCAAACTCAAATTTTGACCTGGAATTTGTCATACTGGTTACGATTTGGGTGGAAATGCTATCTTATGGTACCTTGTTACTAATTTCTAGTATTTCCCTAGTGGGGTCTGATGTGCTCTTATATTTTCTAATGCCAATTCAACTTCTGAATGTATTTCATAAAATAGTGGCTCCAACTCTTTGAAAATAGTCTTAATCCTTATCCACATTTGAAATATAGGTCTCAACCTGTCAACTACCTCATTCCCACTGATCACTCCTTCCAATATATCCTGAAAAGGCCCCTAATTTATTCTATGTGTCAAGAGTGCATGGTATTATTCTTTGGAACAAAATTTTGCATTTCCATCCTGGAGTGATGGAAATCCCAACTTTATCACATCGTTAAACATGCTTTTGAAAGAGGCAATGTCATCTACCAAACTATTTGTACTATTTTGCATCACTCTCAAGAGAGTTTGTTTCAACATCATTTGTTTGGATATTTTGATCACCTGAATCTTGCCAGTGAGTTCAATCTTTTCTATCTATTATATGCTTATGCTACTAAGATATTCAATAGTCTCCCTAGCATGTACTGGCTTGTCTGCTAGTGTGATATCCACTTGCTTCATTTCTTCCTTGGCTGACTTATAAGTCTCCAATTCTTCCTTCATCAAATCACAAAAGTCCCACCTACTTACGTACAATTGTGTAATTATTTCACATAGCTCTTGATTAATCCTTATGATAAGTTGTTCTCCCTAGGAGACCATTTGAAATGAATTTTTTTTACCCTTGAGGTCATTAACCTCTCTCTTTAAATAAAAAATATCATCATTTCTTTTATTGATGTCCCCTTCAAGCTTAATTATTTTGTCTTTTTTCTGTTGAATTCCATCCTCTACGTCTTTCATCCTGATGTATTTATATTCTTCCAATATTTTTTAATCTTGAGTGGTTTTATCTTCCTCAGCAGATACATCCACCACTTCTATTTCAACTGGTTATTTCTTAGGATCTTGAACACCTTGATTTACTTCTGTATGAAATTGCAACTTTTCTTGAGTGTTTGTTGTTGTTGTTTGGGATATAACATCAAGGTTAATTGTGGTACTCTCCATCTTCAAGGTATATATTTGTGATATAATCTCACTTTTCTTCCTTTCTTTATCCTCTTATATACCTTTGCATTGAACTATAGTGGTAAGCAACTTATCTTTTTCATGTTCCACTTATTTATAGTATATACAGATAATAGTATTAACATAAATAATATCGTTTATAAATTAACAATTATTTAAACAAAATGAAGGAATCTTTAAAGAAAGAAACAAAGATTATTTCCATAAACCCTAACCTGGAAATCGTTGTTTCACTGAAACTATCTTAAATTCTTTTAACAGTAATCGAAAATAATTAATAACAATAAATAAATTATTATCTTACAAGTTAAATAGGGTAAAAACCCTAGCTCGTAATTCTGAGTAGAAATTACCCAGTATTCTTTAATATACAAAACCATTACAGTAGTAACCTAGGTTAAGTAATAAGCTTATTCTTTTATATAAACATTTAAAGAAAAATTTAATTCATTCACACAGAGATAAAATACAAATACATAAAGGAGAACGAATTTAAGCTTAAAATAGACCGTCTTAAAGATATTTACATTATATCAACGAGCTCGAAGGCCAAATGTAAGTCAAAACATTAACAAAGTACAAAAACTCAGCTAAGAGCCGAGCACCCATATCTTGTTATGGAGTATGAACAAGTATTAACATAGTATTACAAAACTGCAAGTTCTTCACTAATCCGAGAGGAGAGCATTACAAGACACAGCTTAAATCCGATGTCACCTTGCAAAAAGCAAGGGCTTAAACCAAAGCAAAAACTATAAAAACAAAGAACAACAACCCCATACTAGGTGCAACACAGCCGAAACTTCTTCCAACTGCAAAAATCTTTACAAGCAGGGAGAACCATGTTCAAAACCGGAGCTTACCATGGACTATTCGTGGAGCCATTTGTGCAGCACGACTGTCAACTATGGAGATGAGTTAACCTGCATTGTAAAAAAAACCAGAGTTAATTAAAAATAAAAAGCCCTTATGCAGAATGGAATCGTAAATAGTAATAGCTCTTAATTATTTACTTACCTCAATTGGAAGTGAAAACTGTTGGGCTCCAATCCACTAGTGTAAATTAGACCTTAAGTTTATGTCAATCCAGAGATTGTAGACTTAGAGGCATATCCCAAATATAGAGACTCAAAGCTAGACCTGACTGGAAATTTAGTTTAACTATGAAACAAATCTATTAAATGCTAGAATGCTATGACTTTGCAATGCAAAACCTCCCTTACAGAATCAACTTCATTTGATCTCTTAGTTTAATCAGCGATTCATATGTGAAATATTATGAGATAAAAAATTGAAGCTAAATCTTAAAAATAGATCACAATACACTGCCTATTATCTCATTGTTGAAAGCAATCAATCATTGATTTCCTTTACAAGAAGACATTCGCAATGTATAACGATCCTCAGCAATTCGATATTGAGTAAGAAAAGCAATCCAAATCATTCCTACAATGTTTAAACATTTAAATAACAGAGCTCATAACCCTGTTCATACAATCTAACTCGTTTTGCAATGTATGAGTAATTAAAATAAGGAAAATCGACTTCTACAGGATTTAATTAAAACATACCACATGCAATGATGCAGAAAGAGGTGTGCAGACTTGGAAAATGGGGCCCTATAATGCTTTGCTTGCACACGCAAATAAAATCACAGAGCTCTAAAACTCAATCGCATTCACCAGATAGAAATGAACATACACAGTATTTTTATCAAATCTACAGTCTTTATTTCAAAACCATATGTCTATGATCCAAGGGGTTTCTCTCCTCTGTAAAATCAAATACTTATACAATTTAAAAAAAAAAACTAGAAATGCTACAAATATGGAGGACTCATAATGATATGCGACCCTCAAGATCCTCCATCAGATCCATCAAAATAGACAAAATCAAAACTATCCTGTTTTTATGCTAAGTGGTAGCACAGGTGGTCATCTTTGACCGGCATTGACTTGACACCTGTGAAAGCCATATCATCTGTTTGTTAGAAATTTAACCATCCTTGGGACATTGAGGATCTTCCTCCCATCTCTCAGTTTGTGCCTAGCTGGCCTGCAAGTATCCAACCTAGGAGAAATTACGGGAAGTTAGCACATTTTGTAAATTTGAATAAGACCTTAATTTAAATACCTTAAAAATATCATAATTCAATTTGTTAAGAAGCAACAACATTTATACCTTTGACCAAAGTTTTGTGGATGAAATTAAGGTTTTATGGATCAAGTACGAAGGTTTATGGAGAA